>JAJONR010003434.1:0-72954 GCA_029582245.1 Solanum etuberosum | reverse complement strand
CATAACTTAAGCATAACTTGCAAAATTTCAGATTTTGCTATTTCCAATTTAGTTCTTTTTGGAACTCAAGGTGCTACATCTAGTGACCTTAACACTTACGAAATTTTAAATTCCTTGGTAAAATCCTACTCACAACGAAGGATGGTTCGAGTCTTAGCTCAAAAAAATTCTGGGGTGTTACACTATCCATATTTCTCAAGCCCCACAAATCGGCAGACTTATTCAGGCCGGGCTAAAAAGTCATTTTCTTAAATGGACTCCAAAAATCGTAGTCCACCCCTATCAAATCACGGGTTAGGCCAGGCCGGTCCAACGGGCCTAGCCCATATTGACGGCTCTAAATCTAATGCTAAAACTCACAATTAAGGAAATTGTGTAACCTGCACGGTACATTTATGTGTATAAAAAAAAGAGCAACTTTCACATATAGCAAACATAAAAATCATATTTGTATGTTATAGCTATAGTTTGTATAATTGTGCTCCATAGCAAATTTTATGTTTGCTATGGAGCTTTTGATTTATATAATTCGCTACAAACATCCAATTTTATACAAATTATTCAGTTTTGTATAAATTCATTTATACATTAAAATTTGTATAATAAGATCTGTATTTATATAATTATAAGTGTATAGGACGAAAATATATGTATTTATATTTGTATATACACTTTTCTTTCGCTTTATACAAACACAAACGCATTTTATACATTTTATACCAAAATGTATAAAATGACTAATTGTATACCGAAAATGGCTAATTGTATACCGCATCAGATGGCAAAAAAAAAAGGAATGTTTGCTGCAAATTACAATTAAAATAAACTATGGCTATTGCATTTAATTTGAATTAATAGTTTGCTATTTCATACAATTTTCCCTAAAAAAAATTCCCTCTTGCTATAAAAAAATTATGATTTAATAGAATTTAATCTAATCATTATTTTGACAAGTTCTTGATGGTTTATATAAGTAGTAGGTTTAATTCAAATGACTCCTACTATATGCATAAATTTAAAACATCACTCGCTAAGTGGGGGATTGTTGAAATAGTTAGTGTTGATAGAATTATAAGAGAGCGATAACTATCGCACGCAGGGGCGGAGCCGGCCTTCTGTTAGGGTTCGTCTGAACCCCCTTCGGTGGAAAATATTATTATTTATACTTGGTTAAAATTATGTTTTATGTATATATAGTAGATGTCGAACTCCCTTCGGTTAGTTCGTGTGTTTAGTTCTTCAGATTTTAAACTCCCTTATTAAAAATTCTAGCTCCGCCACTGATCGCACGTGACCACCCAAAATGGGTGTGATCACAGCGCTGCCACTATGACAACCAAAAATGTTTGTTGGTGTTTGAAAAAACACCAATTGTAAAGGGTTGGGTCTATTGCTAACGGACTTCTAAAGATACTATAAATATAAATATTGTATCTCCTCTAAACAAAAATACAATACAAATAACTATCCTTCTTTTGTTCTTCTCAAAATACTCATAACAAAAACAATTTTTTTCTCGAGGAAAGTTCAAATTAACTACTGAAACTTGAACTTCCTAGGCTTTGTAAATTTCGAAGGAATTTTGTCATCATTCGTACAACAACTAATAAAAAGCCTTAAATTTCTTAAGAATTGTAACACCTCAGGAATGCAAACTCAGATAAGATCAAAAAAAGTGTAGAAAAGATCTGAAGTATACAGATTTTTGAGATTTACGGTTCGTAAGTGGTATTACAGCTCATGGAAAGGGTTCGTAGATAAGAATTCTAATTTCAGAAAAACTATGTCAGTGACTACGAGTGAGTTTACGGACCGTACTTGATCCTACGGGTCGTAGACTGCACTCGTGAAAAAACTTCTGAAACTTGAAAAATTGAGTTTGACACAACGAGCCTTAAATTCGATTCGTAGAAGTGTTTACAATTCGTAAAACAACATTCGTAGTTCCAAGTCCTGAGACTTCAGAACCTTTAGTATATTGGATCGACGACCTGACAATATGGTTCGTAAAAGGGACTACATGTCATGGTTTGAGTCTCGTAGATTAGACTTCAGAGAATGCGGAATTCAGTACCTTACTTTCTACGAATGGACAGTACGGATTGTATAAGGAATTACGATCCGTAGAAGAGTTTCGTAGTTCAAAGTTCAGAACTCAAAAAATCTCTCTGATTTCTATGGATAGGATTCTACGGTCCGTAAAAGGAACCACGAACAATAGATGACCCTCGTAGAGTCCTACCGGTAGATTTTAATTAGGATTATTAATTGAGTCTTTTTCCACTCTTTTGATTCTTATACTACGTCGTTTAGACCAATTCTAAGTAAGTTTAAGTGATTTCCTAAAACCCCAACCTATCATTTTCTCCTAATTCTCCCAAATCAAAATTTTCTCTTTCTCAAGTTTTCTCTCAAGGCAAGAATAATGGAGTTAAGTTTCAAGCCTTCCACCCAAGATTCAAGTTATGGTTTCATTCAAGATATCTGGGAACTTCATCAATAGGTCTTCTATTCACTCATTGAGTCCCAAAGAAACCCAAATTTCTTCAAGTTATGATTTTCTCAAAACTAGGATTTTGTGTGATCTTCGTGGGTTTTTACTAAAGTTGGCTTCTTTTTCACAGTTGATCTTAATGCATGCAAGTATTTTCATGATCAGAATTATGTTATTTTCAAATGCATATATATCATATAGTAAGATTATCATGAATTATGATGCTTTCGAATAAAGTATCTCTCAAAATATATAGCTATCATGATTTAGATACTTTCGATTAAAGTATCTTCCAGATTATATTCAATTTTCATGATTTATGGGCTACTTAGTATTTTATCAGTTATGGGTATGATTCAGTAGTACAGACTATTACTGTTTTCAAATTTCAACATGTTTCAGTTGAGAGTATACTTAGCATTGAGCGAGCTTTTGGGATGCAGGTTTCCATTTAGCATCTGTGGACCTTTAGTAGCAATCCCTAAGTCCTAGAACTGTGTGCCACCATAGGATTTGTCTTTACATATGTTAGTTAGTAGATCCACATTAGCTCAGATATCATGGTTCTTACCTTGGCAAGTATAAGTACTCTCTTTTCGGTGTGGGAGCAGTACACTGAACTCTGTATAGTAGCTCACATGGTTTATGTCTGTTTTAATATCTCCCATAATTAAATTTTCAGATATTACATGACCTTGTATATATGTATTTCAGATCAGTATATCTCAATATCATGTTATCTTACTTGGTCATTGCATCAGTATGGTTTACAGATTTACCATGTTCAGATATCATGTTTATTATGCATTTTCTCATACTCAGTACATTCCAAGTACTGAACACATACTTTATGCCTATATTGTTTGATAATATAGGTTTTGCGCTCATCAGCTAACATACCAATTGGTGAGTCCATCTATCTGAGCACGACCTTTATGTTTTCCTTCGGTACTTTATTTCAGTTTTCATACAGTTAGTGTTAGTTAGGGGTTTGTTCAAGCAACTTGTATTAGTAGAGACTTTCAGACAGATAATTAAATTTCGCTTATGTTTGTTTTTATCAGATTCTTGTTTAGTACTATAATAAATTATTTCAGACTTTATCCCGCATTCAGTATTTTCAGTCTTATTATGCTATCTTAGTGTCATGTCATGCGGTTAGCTTGGGATCACTTACAACTCTAGCCTCTAAGCACCGTGATTGTCTCAAGGCGTGACAATAAAATAAACTACTCTATATATCAAAATCAGCAGACTATTATATTTCCTTTTTCTTGAATTCCATCTACTAATAACAAGAACATGAAAAACCTTCTTGAAATAATTATTATTTCTAAAATGTTTTTCTTTTACCTATTTCTAGAAATTGTTTACCAAATAGTAGTATTTTTCAAATATCCCTTAAAAAAACATGTTCACACAAATATTATCTAATGCATGCTTTTTGCCAGCCCATGTGATGAGCTATCTTTAGAAAGACACTTTGACACATATAACCAACCATTTTTTGCATTAAAGTACATAAACTCCCATCTTTGCCATTCAATACACTCTTCTAGTCTCCATTTTTTTAATATCATAGATAATATATACTTTCTGCCACTTTCCTTTGTACGACTTACTAGTTGATTCAATTTCTTTCCCTTTTCCCTTTTTCCACCGCAGTAAGTATCCACACAGGCGCAGCTTTTTTCTTAGCGTGTGTTTAAGGCAAATATATATATTATAATGTTCCCAAAAAAGGGTACTTTTTTCTTTAAGGAATCAATTATGGGTTGTTTCAGGATCTGAACTTCAGAGGGAAAAATGGGTAGTCTTTAAATGGTTTTCTTTTGAAGTTTGAAGTTTTATGTAAGTTGCTAAGAATATAGATTTGGGAAAACTGCTGTTTTTCTGTTTCTTTTTTCTCATTTGGGAATTTCCACAAGCAGGTTGTGTGCAAGATTGTGAGTTTTGCAAGTAGTGTTGCTTTTGAGTTTCTCTTTTGGCTCATTGAGGAAAATCTAGAAAAGGTTTGTGTGCAAGATTGAGTTTTTTTTGCTCTCAAGTTGTGTCATTTTTTCAATTTCAGTTGTTTAGTATATAGATTGTTGCTTTTGAGTATCTTTTTTTTTGCTCATTTGGGAAAATCTACAAAAGGGTTGTGTGCAAGATTGTAGTTTGTTGATTTGGATGTGACTAAAAATGTCATCTTTTAGTGGATTAGGTATTGGTTTGAGTTTTGTTTTTGGTTGTATCCTCATGGGACTTGTAGCAGAGTTGTATTACTTGTTATGGGTAAGGAAAAGAATCCCAAAGAATGAAACAGAGGATCAATACAACACCACCACCCCTTTTGCCACTGAATTTTCTCATCTTTTTTGTTGGAAGAAGCCTAGTTCTGTAAACAATGTTAGTAGCGAACAACGAAGCAACACAGTGAGAAATCAAGAAATGAATGGCCATGGTCAAGATCAAGATTTGGAGTTAGGGAATAGCAAAGACTTGTTGCTAAAAGGATATGGTGAAGATAGTGTAGAATCAGAGTTAATGAGGCTACACAATCTTTGTGGACCTCCAAGATTTCTCTTCACAATTAAGGAAGAAACAAAAGAGGATTTAGAATCTGAAGATGGTAAATCTAGATGTGGTGATAGAAGTAGAACATGTTCAAGAAACAAAAGTTTAAGTGACCTTATCCTTACACCTTTGTCATCACCACCAATTAAGAGTCAAAATCTTGATTCTTACAATTGTCAAGGATTCAATCCACTCTTTGAATCCTCAAATGAAAATGAGTTAAACAAACTCAAATCTTCACCCCCTCCAAAGTTCAAGTTCCTTAGAGACGCAGAGGAGAAACTTATAAGAAGATTAATAGAATTAGAAGCAGAAAAAAGGGTAATCAAGAATGAAGTTTGTTCAACAGAGGAAAAAGGATCATTCATATCTTTTCTTGGAAAGAGCAAAATGAGAGAGCCTCAAGTACATCAAATGAACTCTACTACTTGTGTAAAGGTACTTCCATTGGCTTCTTCACCTTCAACCTACAAGCCAATTGATGGAGAGGTTTAAATTTCTTTTATTTATGTCTTTTTTTAACCTCTTTTCATCTATTAACCAAAAAAAGTACAGCAAATTACCTCTCTTCTTGTATTAATTAACTTTAGTTTTTCAAATAGAAAATTAGAGATTTTTATTGTAACTTCTTTGGATTCTTAGTGGTAATGGTTTTCTTTAGCCTGACATTGTTAATAATTGTTCCGATGGATTGGAACGTAGATATACGACTCAAATCATTATTCTTTTTATTATCGAAGCAAATAATCATACCAAATGCGGAGAGTGAAAGAGATTAAGGAATCATTAAATGATTGATTGTAGGTAACTCTTACATATTATCTCTAATATGATAAAAACTGAAAATCAGATTATTAACATGATATAATCATTTAACTAATTATGTAATAATATATATATAACTTTTAACACTATTATTCTTATTTTGAATGATTATGTTCTATGACTAAGGGAAAAATATTCCAACAAATTTTATCTCATATTGTTGTTGCATATGAACGAAGAAATAATCTACTTATAAATTGAATAGAACCAAATCTCCCTACCTGAACTCACATTATGATGTCCTACTTGTTATAATGGGGAAAGATAATTTTTGCAAAAAGTAAAAGTTCTCTTGATAGTATGATTTCAGAAATGTTTGCTATTCTATCAAATAATATGATTATGTTGCTCAGAAAACACCATCAAAAACAACATTTTTACATGTTTGAGTGTTCCACACATTTTTAATTTTGCTAAATAATGCTTAATTATTCTTGTTAGAAACTATTTATCCAAAAACAGGTAACATGGTTAAGATTAGGACAAATTGCTTTCATTTCATTTTCAATTGATTCCTTAAAGAGACACTTAACCATTTGTGGTAGGAAGTTTCTCTTGTTAATTCAAAGTGTACCATACATGGGGGAGCATTAGCATAGGACATAGGTAATTTTTTGGTTTAATACATAGTAAGTAAGTAAGTCAGTCAGACTCTTAAACTTGTATATAGACACTCTAATTAAGTCATGTTTTAAGTGAATATTTCATTTTTTAATAAAGTGTTTCAATAGACTCCTTTGATTCAAATTTTGAAAATATTCTTGCGCGTGTTTTCATTCGGTTATTAAATAGTTAAGTTAATCATATAGAATATGTTGTTTCTTTTAATTATATGCATCAACTTCAAATAGAAAATAAATGTATGAGGTTTATGGTTTTTGTATGTATTGATTAACTTAATTACCTAATAAGCAAATGAGAACACGCGCAAAAAGATTTCCAAGAATATGAACCAAAAGAGACTAATTTGAACAAGTTATTAAGAGTTGAGATGTTTAATTGAAATAATGATCAATTTTAATGTCTAAATGGAATTCCCAAAAAGTTTAGCAAGATGCTTATATATTAATGAGCTAGTCGTTTGATTGAGAATAAGTTATCTCAAAATTAATTACCTCAGAATAAGTTATTCCACCGTGTATATAGGATAACTTATTTAATTACTAATGTATAAATGGTAGAATAAATAATCACACGACTGCATGTTACCTCTAACCAAACACAAGATAAAATAGTCCTGCATTTAATCTGAGATTATTATAAGTTATATCTCACGCTAAACGACTCGTAAGTCTAAATTTTACACTGGCATTGCCCTATGAAAGCAGCCATGTTCAGACCACAGGAAAAAGGCAAAGTCCTGAAGTTGAAAACAAGTTATGTGATCTGTGACTTGTTTTTTTTTCTTTTTCTTTTGGAACTTTTGCCAATAAAACAAGAAATGTCATTGTCATCACGCAATTCGGCCAAAAAAGTGGTCACTCACATATTAAAACCAAAGTTCAATGTCAAAAAAATTGAACTTTTATCTACAATTGCAAGATGGGAAAGAGCAAGAAATAAGGCTAAGTTGTGATCCTATTTCTTGAATGAGTGGTGGAAAGTTTATAGGATAGTTTTTGGGATATTTAAAAATATTTGAAGGTTAAATTATATGATCAAACAAACATTTAAATATACAAAACAACAATAAATTCAGTGAAAATTCACACAGTGGGGTCTGTGGAGGGTATAGACGTATAGTGTAAGCAGACCCAGTGGTGAGCCAGAATATTGACTAAGGTGTGTCAAAATATAAAGAAGTAAAAGCGTGTAGAAGCCCAAGAGTGTCAATATGTAATATATATACATAAAAATTATTTGTATTCTAGCTACACAATATAATTTCCTAACGAAGGGGGTGGTTCTGTCACTGCGTAAACCTTATCACTACTTCGTGAGATAGAGAGCCTATTCCCGAAAGACCTCTAACTCAAGTACATCAAATTCAAGTAAAAAAAAAAACAATAATAACAATATAGATATTACTTTAAAAAAAACAATGCAAAGTCTAAAAAAAAAACACTAAACAATAGTAAAATATTGATAATCGAAAACACAATAACAACATATGTCAAACATATTGATAATTTTTTTGAAAATCTACTATGAAATGCTAGGTTAAATTTGAGAGGACTTGACTTAACAGATGTGGTCCATTTTGTGGGTAATTATTACTATTCTTTACCTTATTATAAGAGCAATTAAAAACAAAAAAAAGGACCACAAAGAAAAATCCTTTTAGGTCTTTCACATGCAGCTATTTTGATTCATTCAAATTTGAATTACAAATTATGTGTAGTGCCAAAAGGCCAGACTCTGACATAATTTTATCTGTTGGGGTTATGACAAACACTTTTGCCTATATTTAATTTCTGTCACTAAAATCTATGGGCTAGGATTCTTGAATATATCTGTCACAATTCTTAGGCAGATGATACCATGTTACATATACTATACTACAAAAATTATTATGTCTAAATTCCTAGTAAGTTGGGGTTATAGCTTATATTGAATCATCATAATCCATCCATGTTGGTCCATTAATTTAAGCCCCTAACAATCTAATGATATGAAGACTACATCCAATAGTTGACTAGTTTTAACGGCCTTACCAATAGTTGAAACTCAATCGAGAGAATTTTCACTATAGATGGACAAATTTTCTTATATATGTTGTTTGTTATGTTTCGATTATCATATTATTTTGTTGTTTTTATTTTCTCTCTTGTAGGTTTTGTATTGTTTGCTTTATTAGTTGCTATGTTTCCTACATTATTTCATTCTTCTTTGTACTTGAATTTAATTTGCTACACTTAAGCCGAATGTCTTTCGAAAATAGTCTTTCTATCTCTCTAAGATAGTGATAAGATCGGTGTATACTCTATTCTTCTTAGACTTCACTCAATAATTACTGAATATGTTATTGTTATTGTATGAACAAATCTTCAAATCCGTCAATCTATGCAATTCTTAAACCAGACCTACTAATCATGTCGATGAAGCTACTCAGAATCAATGTTCAAACGGTTTGTTGGTCGTGCACTTTGTTGAATGTTGGCTTAGCTCAAATTGAGGATATGGTACACATTCCAAGGACCCCACAAACCCAACATTTGAACATGAAAACAGATGAATGACAAGTTGTGGCCAATTCATGCAACAATTTAGGGCCAAGTATATAAGATGGAAAACTATAAATCTTGTATTGATTATAACATGCCTACTTTCTTTTTTGATAACTCTTTAAATTTAATTTTTTATATGACATATTTAAAATTACATAATTAAACGATATTATGATATATTATATATATTTTTAGTTTAAGATTATAAGAATTAAAAAGTCTTATTTACTCTTTTAAACTCTGTGTTAAGTTAAAATCAGATAAATAAATTGAAACTAATGGAGTATTAGATGGGGGAGTAAAGATGAAGACAAATTGTCCAAGAATCTGAATATATTGTAAAGCCAAAAGAGCTTGAGAATAGTATATATAATTCAAAATTGTTAAGCTAACGGTAAATTATTATGAGTCAATGGATGGGAACAAAATTATTGTCTCCGTCCTTAATTATGTTTAAGTTTTTTTCATGTCCATTAAAGAAAAGAATTAAATATTAAATATAATTAATTATGTTATATATATATATATATATATATATATATAATTAATTAAGTTACTTTTATTTATTAAACATTTTTTCACAATATTTTCTTCAACCTATTTTAGTTGTCATTTTGGTTCAAAAAAATTATTCCAATATAAGTATCACTTTAGACATTCTGGACTAAAAGAGTTATCCTACTTTTTTTTTTCTTATTTGATAACTCAAAACCACAACCTTGTTGAAGGTAGAGAGTATTTAGTATTTACCATCTGCAATCTCCTACTACAGTTCTATCCTTGACTTTTTATCTCTATCTTTTTTATGAGCGTGAATAGAAAATGAGACTAAATAAATTAAAAACCTATTTTTAATGTTGAAGATATAATTGAAAACAATTACCAATTTTAATTTTAAATTCCTAAAATGACAATTATTTTAGAACAATTTTCTAAGCTAAAAGGACCGTTAAAATGGAATGAAAGAAGTAAAGTTCATTTCAGAAAATATATTTCTTTTACGGCCGGATGAGAAAATAATTTGATTTTCATACTCTAAACATAGTCATATATATATATAAAGGAAGAGTTATAATTTTCAAAATTGAAACAAAACGCGAACGTCCGTTAATGTTCTTCATCATGACAAAAATATTAAGGAGCATTTACACTTGTTGTGTAAAAAATCCTTAATTTAACCAATAAGGTTGGTCAAGGGATGAATACGATCTTGAATTCGAATATCAAAATGAAAATTTCAATTTAAAAATATTTTTCTCTTAAATAAATATTTACACAATACAAATCTGAATTAATCAGGATTATAAAAAAGAATAGTAGTTGTAGTAAGCTAGCTAATGCTTGACAGTTGGAAGTGGATTATAATTTGAACAAAATCTAGCTTTCTTACTTGTGGAAAAAAATAGGTTTTACAGCTTGCATTGAATTGAAAGAATTGGCGTGTTAATTAGTTTGTTGAGACTTTTTGACAAAACTTGGCTTCAAAGTGTAGAAACATATATATATGTTTGCGTGCTATAAAGGGAGTTCTCCTAATTTGCTCTAATTAAAAAAAAAAAATTTACTTAGCTTTACAAGTTTACATCATATGATTTATGGTTTATCTAATTCAAGGGTAAACAAATGGGATTGATGGACATATATATATCATAATGATAGTAGTGGAATATTTGGGCCAAAACAAGAATCCTTATGTATAGTTATTTAAAGATAAAAAGGTAACACATCAACTTTAACATCATTTAATTGGTAAAAGTGCTCATGTTGAGTATACTTCGTGCAAAGTGGGAAAATGGACATTTTGTAAAGAAATTTATTACAATGTGGAACCTTAGAATTGAAGAAGAAAGGGGAGAATGATGATACATTTTAAGGTCGTTTGGTTCGAACACAAGTTATATAAAGATTATAAAGTATGAATAATTATTATATAGGATTTGGTTATATTAATATAGAGATTAATTTCTTGTTAAGTATTTGATTTATTGGCTAAAATTGAATATACAAGATATCATTTAAAATATTTGTTTTTTTTATATAAAAAAAATAGTAATGAGTTTTATAATTATAAAGTGCTTTTGTTTCAAAATAAATGTTTTTGACCTCTCAATACCAATGCCAAACATGCTCTTAATCACATGGAAGAGTGAATTATAAGAATAACCTTTGAGGTAAGTACTTTAAAATTTTGATTTCGCTTACTTGATTAATAATATTTTAAATTTAAATTTTGACTTTGAAAAATTATCAATAAATTAAGTGGGATAAAAATTTGGAAAAACTAGATAGTAAGGCAAAGATGTGTTATGTATTTACTTTACATAATTATAATTTAAAAAATTACAATTCGTAGATATAGTTAGTATTTTGTATAGCAACTTTCTCCCTCCCCTCTCTCTTCTCTCTCTGCGCTGCGCTCTCACTCACCTCTCTCCTCTCTGCCCCCCCTCCCCCCCGTCTCTGCAATATAAATACAAATGGTAATAATCAATGATACAAATACAAATGGTAACAATCAATGGTACAAATATAAACACACATGATAAACACATAAATACAATACATAAGGCAACAAATGAAAACAAATATAATTTGTTATGGAATATAATATTGATACAATTATATTCATTAATGCGCTTGATACAATTGAACTGTAACAACGAATACAATAATCTTTGATAAAATTATATTCATTAATACAAATCGTTTATATTTGTGATACAATTATAGATCATATATACAAATCAGTTGTATCTCTCTCCTCTTTCTCTCTCTCTCTCTCTCCAGATCTCACTCACATCTCTCGCCTCTCTCCACCCTCTCCCAATCTCCTCTCTCCTCCTTCTAATAGTTAGTTTTTTATACTAATCAATTGTATTCGTAATACAATTAACAATCAAATATGCAAATTAATTGTATATCTCTTTCCTCTTTCCTCTCTCTCCCAGATCCTGCGCACCTCTCTCCTCCCTCTTCCAATCTCGCTTACCTCTCTCCTTTTTATAAAATGTAGCTACAAATCATAATTAAGTAAATTATAACTATAAATTCCATATAGAACCTAAGCTATAGCCATTTTCGAAAGTTCCTCACCATCCACCCCTATAGTTATTGGGTTTGGGTGTAATTTCCTGCTAAATTGGAATTATGGGTTTCAAACACATGGGCTAAAATTAATAACAATTGTATGGAATAACCCAAAGTCCAATAGATTTCCGGCCCAATATGTTACTAGTTATTTTCCTCCGACTCTCGATCTCCTCCCTCACGGCGAACTTTCTAGACTCTCCATCTCCGGCGAACTCGCTCCTCTCATTTTCTCCGGCCATATCGCTCCTCTCATTTTCTACGGCGAATTCACTTGTAAGAAACTCTCCAAATCGGTTTTGTATACTACTTTGTTATTATTATGATTTAAAATGCTTTTTGTTTATTTTCTTCCCAAGTTACGTAATCTAGATTTGAGTTTTTCCGATCAGTTTTGTGAAAACTGCTTTTCAAATGAAATATTGATCAGGTACATAACATATGGCACCTTTATCATTGTATTATTAGGAGAAATTCATAAATTCACATTATTAAGATTCTAGGTTTTAATTTTTTCCAAGGTTTTTATGTTTGAGATATTTCTTTAAGTAATAAAGAAACTATTTATACTAGAAATATTATTATATTGTTTTTAATGTAGCAATTATTAGTTCTTGAAGAAGAAGTGGGAGTGGAATAACCTCAACTGAATGATTAGTTTATATGCCAGTTCTGTAAATTATCAGAAATACTTTAGCTTGTTCTAGTGCACATGCTACTACTTATTCAGTAGCATTTTTCATAATAGTGGTGTTTGGGACAGCTTGCCTGCACTTAGATTATTCCAATCAGAAACTTGCTACCTCCTGCTAGCACAAATAACGCGTTCCACCAAGTTTAGAAGGCTGTGATTGGTCCAAAGGGCGGGTCACAGACGGATTTCTCGGTCATAAAAAAAATAAATGTTTAGGCGGATGAGGAAAAACTACCTAGTTTTTTTTCTCTATCCCATGGTTTTAACTATTTCTCTGACGGTTAGGTCACACCCTTGGGTGCAAACATGCTACTACTGTACATTTGATATCCTGCTTCTTTTGTCAATCCACGTGGCAACTTGCAACACAGTGCTTTCTCAGAATGATGGTTTCTCCTAATACTTGAAGCCAATTCTAATGGTAAAACTACAACTGAAGCTTTCTTTGTCATTTCATTGATGGAAGACAAATTTGGGGACGACATGGTTAGAGCCTAGAGGTCAAATAATATCTGATACATGGTAGTAGATTCTTAACAAAAGTTTTCACTGCGAAGCTTTAAATTAGTACCTCAAATGGGTAAATGTAGGTCTTTGATTATGATGGGTGGTCTCCGACTTGTTTGAGGAACCTTGAGGGAGGTGAATTCTGTAAATAGGCAATAAGTTAAACATAAGAAGACATGAGAATGAGAAAACCTTGGTGTTGCACACAATATCCTTTAGATTTTAGCTTGTACCACCCATCTTTTATTGAAGTTGTAATTTTTATAGACCCAAACAAGCTGAATGGAGTCGATAAAATTTCTCTTATGTTATTTGTGTTGTGAAATTGTGGATGTCTTAATATAGCGTGTGGATAGTGTGTGTATTGCCATGTTGAGAGTGGGATTAATGCACAACTTGTGCAAGGATGTAAATGGCTTGTGAATGCCATAATTCACCTCGTGTATATGGCCTATAAATAGGCTTGTTGCTGAATAATAAGAAAGAGAGGAGAGAAACTGTATATTGTACTTCACTTCTTAGTCCTTTCTAATAATGAAGCAACAAGCCTATTTATAGGTCATATACACGAGGTGAATTATGGCATTCACAAGTCATTTACATCCTTGCACAAGTTGTGCATTAATCCCACACCCTCAACATGGCAATACACACACTATCCACACGCTACATTAAGACATCCACAATTTTACAACAATTTGAACCTTTTCTGAGTTGTCAGTTCAATCCAACTCTTTTTTCTCAATGAAGTAAAATGTTGTATTGCTGGCCTCAAGAAGATGCAAAGAATACAAAAGTGATGTTAGCTTCAAAGACAAAGTTCTATAAGCATCAGGAGCTAACCAAAAGCAGGCTGTTAAGCCAGGCTCAGAGAGCCAATGAGATCTACAAAAGAAACAACATCATTTACAGGAGCATAATTACTTTAACGAAAAAGCTGTAGCAGACACCTAGCCTTAAATACTGAGTTAGGAGTTGAAACCCCATCAAAACACCTTCTATTCGTTTCTGTCCACACACACCAAAAAATACAACTTGGGATCATTTGCCAGATGTTCTTGATGGCTTTGCTGACTTTCCAAAAGTTCCCAACTTTCAACTGCTTCCTTGATACTCTGGGGTCGTGCCCAACTGAAACCAAAAACTGATAGGAAAATGTGGCAGCGGCTGGCAATGCCAAAAAAGATGGTTGATAGATTCTTAGCTTTGACTAGCACATGTAACATTTATCCAACAAGCTGAAAATTTCTACATAGATTGTCTTGAGTCGGGATGGCCCCTTTCAGTGCTGTCCAAGTGAAACAACTTACCTTTGGGGGTAATTTTGTTCTCCAAATTAACTTCCAGCCTCCAGGGCCATAAATCAATAACTTCATTCTGCGATTACCTGCCTTTACACTGTATATACCCTCATTGGAACTGTCCCATGTCCTGTCAGAGCATTGGCTATCAACTGAACAACTGTTTGATCTTCTCAGCAGGTCAAGTACATCATTTAGCTCCCAATCTTGCATATTCCTTCTAAATTGAACATCCCATGTGCTGCTTGATCTGGTTTGCTCCACTGTGGAGTTGGGATTAGTGGCTAATAGGAAAAGAGATGGGTACATGACTTACAAAGTGGAGTCACCAAGCCATTTATCTTTCCAAAATTACACCATTTCACTGCCAACCTTAAAGGAAATGTCTTGCTGAAAATAATCCTTTAAGTTATCAATCCAACTCTTTTACAAATTTAATGTTGAAGCACCAGTTAGGTAGTTATTGTGGTGGTTGATTGTTGATTGTCTAGTATCCTAACCTATAAAAATACGAAAGGGTTCTCGCATCATAGAATAATGAGTTGTTATGCGATATAAGGATGCCTACCGAAGTAAATTGAAGTTCTACAGAACAATTATAAGACTAGCAATATGGTAGTGATTATTGGGATGTTATAATCCAACAAATTCACTAGTTGAGTGTTGTAGAGATGCAGATGCTTAGATGGATGTGCGGCCATACAAAGTTAGATAAGATAAAAATGACCATAATTGCTAGAAGGTCAAAGTAGCACGCAATGAGGATACAGTAAGAGAAAGTTGCTTGAGATGGTTTGGTCATGTCTTGCATGCATGCATCATGTCCAACATGTATGAGTGTTATAGAGATGCAGATGCTATGATGGATTATCAAAAAAAATAAAAAATTAGATAAGATAAAAAATGACCATATTTGCTAGAAGGTGAAAGTAGCACGCAGTGAGGATACAATAAGAGAAAGTCGCTTGAGATTGTTTTGTCATATCCTGCATGCATCGATCTACTGATGTGCCAGTCTGTATGTGTGATACTATTGTTAGTAAAGGTGTTAAGAGGGAACAAGGCAGATTTAAAATTACATGGGAGAAAGTTGTCTTGAAAGACCTGCATTTTTTTGAGATAAATGCCGACTTGGCTAAAGGTAGGGCATAAAAGAAGAAAAAAATCCATATAGGTGACATTTACTAGTGCAGAATATGATGTAGTTTTGTTAGAGTACTTCTAATATTATTATATATATCACTTGTTTTCCAGTTTTATCTCTAATTGATATGATGATGACACGATTCGAGCTTAAATAGACAAGTAAGGATTCATATAGTGGACCTGAACTTGTTTGGGATTGAGACAGTTTTTGTGTCTGCCTTATTTTACTAACGAATGCAGGAGGAGGTTGAGGTTCTTCATTTTCTTATTCTGGTTAATGTCACCTATTCTACCTTACTTGATGGGGATAGAAAGATTACCTATCATTTCCCAAAACCTACTTTAATAGGTTGACATTATTGATTTTATTTCTTATATTGGATCTAGTTAGTTGGTTAAAAGTTCTGGAAACAGAGTTGGTTTCACCCCTAAGCAAATGGAGGAGAGGAGAGGCCTTGTGATCACTCTGTCTTAAACATAATGTTAGACTTGTGAGTTGTTGACTCTTAGTTTTAAATGGTGTCATGGATCAAAAAAGAACTAATTGTCATTGAATGTTTGTAATGTATAAAAATCTCCCATGCTCGGAGAGTTCAAAATCTCTATTAATCAAAAGGCAATGAGTTTGAACTTTTGAAACAATTATTGCATTTGAAACTTTAGGCACTAAAATCTTTCATGACTAACTCGGGAGAAAGAATATGGGCTCCCAATATTCTTTACCATGAGAAAAAGCTCTTATTATTGCCTTGAGGGTTGTGTTGTAAACAGAACATGAAATTTACTTCCATAAGTATAATTTTGCGGTGAACAGTTCATGGGAAGCAACTGACCAGTCTATGTCACTCTTGTCAAACTAATTGACTTGGAAATCTCTATCCCCTGGAAAGTAACAGTCACTCTCCCCTCAACATGTGGAGATATTGGATACTGTTCTGTTCATTGGTGGGAAACCTTGCGATGAAGCGTAGATCCAGTAAAGTATAACCCTTGCAGAAATGCGCTAAAAAATAGAAACAATAGGTAGAAAAAAGTCTAGCCTCTGAACCTCCACAAGGTAGAGAGGTAAGACTCCATACACATCACCCTCCCCAAACCACAAGTGGGATTGCACTGGGTGTGTTGGTGTAGGTAGAAAAAGTCTTAGCATCCATGGGAAAGAGGCAGATTAGTTGCATTGGTTGTGGTCTAGAAGTTCTATAGTAGTAACTAATTTGTAGAAGCTATCAGGTTACCAAAGTTAAAAGCATAACTTGCTAAGCGTCTGTCAAAATATTTGTTGCATTTCTTCCAAATTTCTTTGTTTGATAGAATTGTTGCAGAAAATACTTGAATAAGCTTTATTTCCAACTTTGCAGAGTAGGAAAACATTGTAGCCTTTCTAGAAACAAGCAAGGGAATAATCTGACTGTTCACAGCCAAATTACTGCCACTATGAAGTTTGAATGTGCTTTCTATAAATAAAAAACATTATTTGAATATTTCATGAGTGAAAAGGCTAGTCTGACTCTGAAAAGCATCTAGTGGTGCAACTTGCAATATTCACTTCTTATCTTGTATTCCAGTGGAGTTTTGGTTGTTCTGCTTTAACATATATGCATTTTCATAGTTATAACTGCTGTACCTCCTTTTATTCATCTATACTCGTGACCCTTTGGGTACTTTTATAGTTGAGAACTTATGACCCACTGGTTTGCAGTTTTTTTGATAGTTGAGAATAATGTAGATCGCGAAACATTGTTGAAATGTTTCTTCTTCTCTGTTCCATCAGGAATGTTGTTTCTCCTGCTTGTCTCAAATGGTGCACATTGTAATGTTATATGAGTTATTTGCCTGTTGATTTTGCTGCTACTGATGTCACTTGCCGATTTGATTTCCTCTAATGCCATGTCTAACACCATCCTCTTTATATTTAGTTAGGTCTGAGGAAGTATGGGACGCAAAGCTGGCACCTTATATATTAACCCAAGGAACTTTGGAAGTCTTCAGAAACCTTGCGCGAAAGAAATGGTCTCGTTTCTTAATTGTTTGACTTTAAATCACAACAAGGACGAGAAATGTGGCAGGCAAAAGTCACTTTTGAGTACCTGCATGGAAGCTCAGGTAAATTTGGATGCCTTTCTTTAGTTGAATTGTGAATATTGCATGGAAGCTCCTGGGTTTTCTATTTTGTTTTATACATAGAAGAAAAAGGTTGAGGTTTTGTTCATCTAGTTTGCCATCAACTCTTCTTTGACATTGAGATTTATTTGCTTTACCTTTTGTGCAGAGTGGCAAAAACAGAAAGCCCTGGGGTAGCATCAATTATCATCTGCAGAGGCTTAGCAGGGGAAGGAAGTAACTTGAATCGATAGTGGTTCCAGATGGGCATGTTTTGAAATTAGAAATCTCCAAGTTCTTAATGAACAACATTTTTTCTGTAATACTTGATTAATAGCACGAATTTAGACTCAAAAAGGCTATTTATTTTCTGTCATTTGTGGATCTTCCAATGGTAGCTTTAGAAAGTTGATACTCCAATTATTTCTTTATCTTATAAAAGTGCAGAAACTTGTGCTAGCAGAAACGGACATGAGAAGGAATTGCTTTTTTTGGCGCTTAATGAAAAATTATATTGAGTTACTAACTCGTATTTGTGTACAACTGAAATATGGGTCATTTTCCCTTTGGGAGGTAAAAGTCACACTAGAAATGTACTCTCCCTCCGTCCATCTTACTTGTTCATTATACTATTTTGAAACGTCCCAATACTTGTTTAGTTTATAAAACAATTGAATAATTTATCATTTTGTGTCTAAAAATTTAAATTGTTGTTGTAAAAGAAATCTTCTGTTTTCTTCCAAGGAACAACAACAATTATCAGCTGACTCAAAATTCTATTTTATGGTTTTAAATCACCACCTTAAAAACTTGGAAAAAGTTTCTCAAGAATGTTTTGTTAATATATAAAAAGGAATACATCAGCACATGATATTGTAACTTGCAAAATATAGACTAGTAATACAAAGTCGTAGGCCAGATAACAAGTTGTAAAGACGAAAATTTCAGCATAATACTTGTAAGTCACTGAAAATTCAAAATCGATGGCACTCATTTAAAGAGCCATAAACGATGAAAACATTCAACAGCTTAATAAAGAAAGGAAACCAATATTAACTAACATAGCAAAAACATAAAAGTACCCAATATAATAAAAATAGTTTATACTAAGAATGAAACTAGCACTGATCACACTTAATCGACCTCCTCAATCTTGGGGCCTGCACCGGTAGAGCCAGCTGGAGGAGCATCATCATCATCCATAGGTGCACCACCTGCCTCACCACCAGCACCCTGGTACATCTTAGCAATTATGGGATTGCATAGGCTCTCCAGTTCCTTCATCTTATCTTCAAACTCATCAGCTTCAGCAAGCTGGTTGCTATCAAGCCATGAAATTGCCTGATCAATAGCATCCTCAATCTTTTTCTTGTCTTCTGCACTAAGCTTAGAACTAATCTTCTCATCCTTTATAGTGTTCCTCATGTTGTAGGCGTAGTTCTCAAGTGCATTCTTGGCCTCAACCTTTTTCTTGTGTTCCTCATCCTCTGCCTTATACCTCTCTGCTTCCTGGACCATCTTCTCAATTTCTTCCTTTGATAACCTACCCTTGTCATTGGTAATAGTGATCTTGTTCTTCTGTCCAGTGGTCTTATCTTCAGCTGAGACGTTCAAGATGCCATTGGCATCAATGTCGAAGCAGACAGTGATCTGAGGCACACCCCTAGGAGCAGGAGGAATACCAGAGAGCTCAAATTTACCCAACAAGTTGTTGTCTCTGGTCCTTGCTCTCTCACCCTCGTAAACCTGAATCAACACTCCAGGCTGGTTGTCAGAATAGGTAGAGAACACCTGTTCTTTCTTGGTAGGAATGGTCGTATTCCTTGGAATCAAGACAGTCATGACTCCTCCAGCAGTTTCCAACCCAAGAGATAGAGGGGTGACATCCAAAAGCAACAAGTCTTGTACCTTCTCATTACCCTCTCCACTGAGAATGGCAGCTTGAACAGCAGCACCATAGGCAACAGCCTCATCTGGGTTGATGCTCTTGCAAAGCTCCTTCCCATTAAAGAAGTCTTGCAACAGCTGTTGTACCTTGGGAATTCTGGTGGAACCACCAACAAGAACAACATCATGTACAGTGCTCTTGTCCATCTTGGCATCCCTCAAACATTTCTCAACAGGCTCCATACACTTCCTGAAGAGATCCATGTTCAACTCCTCAAATCTGGCACGAGTAATGGTTGAATAGAAGTCAACTCCCTCATATAGGGAATCAATTTCAATTGTTGTCTGGGCAGTGGAGGAAAGAGTTCTCTTCGCTCTTTCACAAGCTGTCCTCAATCTTCTAAGGGCCCTTGGGTTACCAGTGATATCCTTCTTGTGCTTTCTTTTAAATTCCTGGACAAAGTGGTTCACCATTCTGTTATCAAAATCTTCACCACCAAGGTGAGTGTCTCCTGCTGTGGCTTTCACCTCAAAGATACCCTCTTCAATAGTGAGGAGGGACACATCAAAGGTACCACCACCAAGATCAAAGATGAGAACATTCTTCTCACCAACACTAGTGGCCTTTTTGTCGAGACCATAGGCAATGGCAGCTGCTGTTGGCTCATTAATAATACGCATGACATTCAAGCCAGATATGACACCAGCATCCTTAGTAGCCTGACGTTGCGAGTCATTAAAGTATGCAGGCACTGTAACCACAGCATTTTTCACTGTTGACCCAAGGAAGGCCTCAGCAATTTCCTTCATCTTAATAAGAACCATGGAAGAGATTTCTTCAGCAGAAAACTGTTTCTCTTCTCCCTTGTAGTTAACAACAATCATTGGCTTGTCGCCAGGTCCAGGAGTAACCTTAAAAGGCCACAATTTGATGTCACTCTGTACAGAGGCATCGCTGAACCTCCTTCCAATAAGACGTTTGGCATCTGCCATTGTAAAAACCCAGTAAGCATTATTAAATCAAATATGTATATTCACATACACACAACATGAACATCACTATAACAAGCAAAACATAACATAATAACTAAAGAAAGAGGGAAAGATCATTCAGATTCAGGAGACTGAATAAGCCAATAGCATAACAAATATTCATGAAAACAATTAAACAACTAGCAGATTAAAAAGTCATAATAATGATTACATATTTTGGTGGAACACCCTATAGCTATGTCAAACAAACATGAACATGAAATTACCATAAAAACATTAATAAATATAGCTGCATCCATAGAAGCCAACTCGATTTCATGTATTTAATCTAGTGATACTTCTCTATTATAGGCTCAAAATCGTATATCAACAATTACTTTGAAACAATTCAGATCTAAAACAATTCTAGAATAGTCACCTACGTCAAACGAGATCTATGACATACATAGATTAACACTCCTTCCAACAGAAACAATAATATAAGTGAAAACAACTCCAAAACTACAACTTCAACAAAATAATCCAGATATAAACAAATCGGTACGAATCGCATCAGCATTAGTTCTAAACAACAGCTCTACTATTAATCAACAACAACACTAGTTTAAAAAACAAAAAAATTAAAGATCTAAGTAACAGATCTGAAACGTAAAAACTTACCAAACACGGTGTTAATAGGATTCATGGCGACTTGATTCTTAGCGGCATCACCAATGAGACGCTCAGAATCAGTAAAACCAACGTAAGAAGGAGTCGTCCTGTTCCCTTGGTCATTGGCAATAATCTCAACACGATCATGCTGCCAAACTCCAACGCAAGAGTAAGTAGTTCCTAGATCTATACCGATCGCCGGACCTTCACCCTTTCCGGCCATAACGATGTAACAAAACCAAAAAAATGTATAAAAGAATGCACGACGACGACGACGGCGGCGGCAGAGAGAAGAAGAGAGTGAATAGAGTAAAAACTGATAATAGGGTTTGATGAGAGGGAGGAGAGGGGTATAAATGGAATGGGGTTATTGGTTCTAGAATGTTCTTTTTTTCCTATTTCTTTGGGGGGGAATTGGTCTTTTTCTTTTTAACTAACCACTCGTTTTATGGGCCCGCAAAACCGACTTCCACATACGCGCTGCCACGTAGTACTTGTGAATATTTTTCAAATTTTGTGGTTCCAATCAACTATTGAAAAAAAGAAAAAAGAAAAATCGGCAAACGTATCTTATATTTATTATTTCTTTAAAAAAAACATAAAAAAGATCGAGAAATTGATATAAAATGTCGTCAATTAATAATTTGATCTAAAATTATTCTCAGAAAAATCTTTTTTATAGTAAATATATTATATATATTTTATTCTTGGTAAAAATATTATTTTTAAATAACTTTATTCTTATTTCTTTTCTTTAAAAATTATTTAACTAATAAAATAAGTAGAAAACAATTATTTTTTTCTTATCAATCTTATTTATCAGTTAAAAATAGAATAACCTTTGAATTGATAATATATGTCTTTTTTTTTGTTAAAAAAAAAAAATTATGTTCAAAATGGATATTTTTGATCCATTAAGTAACAAAAAGGATATTATTGAGTGGAGGGACATTTTTAAGGAGGTGTTTGGATTGACTTTTTTTAAGTAGCTTATAATTTAGAGCTAAAAGTTTGGTGATACCCAACTTTTGACTTTCAACTTTTTTGTACCCTTTATTTTTTTTGCCTAAAATTAGTTAGTAAAAAGCATTTTTTGTCTTTCCCAAACAAAAGAGCTTAAAAGTAAAAAATTATTTAAAATAAGCCAAGTTTCACCTTAATTGTTATTTGAACAAGTAAAAGCTCTATGAAACACTTTCAAATCCATTATCTGAGAGTATTTTTGTTTAATTTCACATAATTTATGGACATTTTAATCTTTTTTCTCGTTAATTTTTCGGAGCATCAACATCCCTAATATCACTTTAGCTCGACCTAAAACTAAGACTAAAATTTTATATAGCAAAATGACAGTAATTAAATATTTAATGTGTAATTACCTGTTGTGAATTGAAGAATGTAATTATCCTTGTCAATTATATTCAATTACCTATTAACCGAGTAATTACAAAATGACTAGGAGTTCTGCTTGAATTGTTGTAGCGTGGGCACAAGGTTTTATAAAACCTTTCATCTATTTGCCCGTTTGTTCTTGGACACGATGAAATGAAATTTGATAGCTAATCAAATATGTCAAATAGTGTATCTACATGAAATTCAATTATCAAAAATGACTTTTCAAACATGTCCTAAAAAACAAGAGTAATTTTTATAAGCAATTATCAAACCATAAATTGAATAGAAGCAATTTATGAAATACAAGTTGCATACATATGATTTTTTGATATACAATATGAAATACAAGTTGCATATGTATTTCAGGTCTGATTTTGTACTTAATATAAAATGCCTCCAATCTTCTTCTAAGTTTGTGTATAGTTTCATTTAGGTGTTTCAACAAATTAATTTCAACTACACGCTAAAAACTATTAAAACTTCAGATTTGAATTTGGTTATATTTAAAGATTGGGATGTTGGTAAGATTTTGCTATTAATGAATAAAAGTAATTTTTGTGGTAGCAATGATAAAATTTGAGTTCTGTACCCAAACTTATCTTGTATAGGCCCAAGTCCAAATAAGTTCCATCAAAATTTTGATTGCGAATAGGATTCAAAAAATAAAGCCCAAATATTGATGGGCCTCAAAGCTCTTGGTAAAGTAAGCCCAATTTTAATCTCAATGCTTGTTTCAAGACAAAATTTGAGAAATAGACAACATAATAAGGCTCTATAGCTATAATTTCGATAATTGCGTCCATAGCTATAGTTCTGTTTGCTATGGAGGCTGCGGTTTGTATATTACTGTCCGTTTGTATATTTCGCGTAAGTATATACAAATTCTGTATTTAAACATTTAGGAATTTTTCAGAACTCCGTTTGTATATTTCGCTTGACAATATACAAATAAGGTAATTTATTATGAATTTTTCGTAAATCGTATATGAATAGCTAGGGTAAGCATATACAAAATTCTGAATTTATACAATCCATACCCAATTATACAAATTTTGAATTTATACAAATCAGGCGAATAACAAGAATTAGAGAAACTTTAGCCGCGAATTATAATTTTCTTAAACTGCAGCTATAGTACCTAATATAGACTAAATGTTTGCTATTCTGCATAATTTTCCTTATTTTCTAATCCACATCATGAAGAATTTTAAAAAGTTATAAGGATTTAAAAAAGCTAAAAGCCCAATTACATCTTTTTATGAAAATCATTCAAATTTTATAATGCAATGATAAATAGTTTTAAAAAATTTACTTAAAATAGGCTAGTACTTCATTCTTTCTTTTCTCTATTGTAAAACACATCATATTTTGACATACTTGTGAGGTGACTAGTACTTGTGCAAGTATTAGTGTCATATGAAATCAATGAACACTAAAATACTACTCCATGTGTGAAAGATAATGATTATTATTTTGATTGTATATGAACTTATACATCATTTCGTAAATGAGTTATTGTAGTGCATTAATTAATTTTATATTTCTATATAATTTATCTTGCATATTAAATTTGATGGCTCATATAATTTTGTTGGAAAAATAATAATTGGTATATCTTGCATATATACCAATTGCATTGGCTGAGTTGATCCATGATTATATGTTCTAGCTGTTGATTTCTGATGTTCAATTGAACTATGAAACTATATATTCTATCTCTTATTGACATGATAACCATTAAAACGTGGAAGTAAGTATTTGCAAGATCAATTTCTTGTTACTATCACTATATTAAAAAAAAAGATCTTTAGCGACAATTATTATTTTTGATATTATTTTCAATTTACTTTTTTATAATAATTGATAAAATTAGACTATAATTTGCCTATAAGGTTGGGACTAGGTGTCATCACATCTATTACATTTTTTGGATCGTAACACTACGAGGCTCTAAATAGGATATAAATTAAGGATGAGTAAACAAGGTTGTCACAATATCCTTATAATCAGGTCATATGTTTTTGAAAACATGGATGTTGGGATTAAAAATATATTTGCAGTGGTTGTCCCACGACTGCAAGTTTATTGGATATGAGTTTGACTATTAGATGGAGATTTTAAAGCCGTTGTGAGGGCATTCCAAATTATTTTCAACGATTGGGAGAGTCTCTTTTAAGAGAGACGAGATAAAAAAACTCATGATAAGTTAATCTTGTTGTATTCAATTTGCATAATTCGAATTTGGCTTGGATGTATCCAAACATTCGATAAAGAAAATTGGTGATGAACAAATTCTTGACCCATCGATGTAGCCATGAAAAATTTGCTTGCAAAGAAACGATATGTAGTAAATGTGACACTGCCATCCAACCTGTCTGGGGTTCATCCAGTGTTTCATATGTCTATGCTAAAGAAGTACCATAGGGATAGAGACTACATCATTAAATGAGACTCAATAGTGTTAGACAAGGACTTGCAATATGAGGAGGAACCGATCGCGATTCTTGATCGGGATGTCTAGAAGCTGAGGACAAAGGATATCTATTTAGTAAAGTTCAGTGAAAACATCGTTCGGTGGAGGAAGCTACTTGGGAGACAGGAAGGGACATGCAGGACAAGTATCCTCACTTGTTCGAAGATTCAGGTACTACCCTCTTTTCTACTTAACCTACTTTTTCTTGTTTGATAACTCGGGGACGAGTGATGGATAAATTGGTATCAATTGTAACGACCTGACCCGGTTGTTAAGAGTAAGCTAGTAGTGAAAGAATTTGAGTCTGAAAACTTTTTAGGTACTGACTTAATTTTTTTTTGCTAAGGAAGCCTCAAACAAAATTTGGTGTAGGACCATCTGGGAATGGGTGGAGTGTGTCGTTGAGGTTTGTGTGATGGTTCCTTGTAGCCAAGGCATTAAGAAGTCCATAAGGTTTTTTCAAATCAAATTCGGTAAGTAGAACCCCCAGAATTGATCTTGGTGTGGAAGGTATATGTCGGGACATCAAGAGAAGTGTTGTGTTATGAAAAATGGGTTTTCCAAAGTTTTGAGGCTCTGAACTTTCATCAATCCAGCTATAGAGATAGGCATCCCACTATAGCGAAATGTGCAAACCGCTATAGTGGGTTGAGTCGCTATAGTAAGGCGAATCAGAATTTATTGCAGAAACAATCCCAAAATCCCTATTTTCTACACTTTGTGTTCTTGGAGGTGGGAGGGGTGATTTCGGACGGATTGCACTTATTTTTCCACGAAATTTATTGTTAAAGGTAAGAATTTGAATCTCCAACCTTGTGCATTGATTCTTAAGCTTTAGAATCTAGGTTATTGTTCTTGGGGGAGAGGGAGTTTTGGACATGATTTATGGTAGAAAAAGTCTTAAGTTGGGAAAGGTGATTATATTTTGGCATGGGATTAGGGTTTGTTAACAATTTAGGTAATTAATTAGTCGTTACTGATTGATTGTTGTTTATATTGTTTGTTCTAGATCAAGAATAAACCGAGGCACTTTAAAAGGGAAAAAAACTCAGGTTATTTAGGTGATGGTTGTATGTTTCTGATTTATGTATGGATGCATGTCTATTGCTTTGTAGCATCATCTGTGCAATGCATGATAGGGAAACATATATTATGACATCATGTAGGTACTCTCATGCAATAAACTTGTTATTGTGACTTGTGGTTTCAAGTAGTCTCGTTCATTGTGTTATGTGATTGTGCATAATTATTGTTGGTTGGTTCAGGTACCACACTAGCAGATTAACTATGGATGACTCAGATATCACGCTGGTACACTAACTATGAATGGCTCGGATACTACACCGGTACACTAACATTTTGGGTTTGGGTCCATGCATGTATGTGATTGTGGTTCCATGAGAGGACCAAACATTTGCATATGTGATCATGTAAGACATGCATCCAGGTATTGTTGTTTCATTACATGTGATTAAGAGTCTATGTTGTTTGTTACTTGTTGTTATATGCATTGTTCTGCATTACTGTATTATAGTGAATTGTTTGCATTCATATCTTGGGCTAGCCGTGTAATTCTATCAATACACTGTGGTTTGTGTACTGATATTGCATTTATTCTTTTACTTCTTGAGTACAAGGCATCTTCCAGTGGCTTATCTAATACCTCAATTAAGGGACACTTGATTTCGAATCCAAGAATGAGCTACATCTTTCAGGCTGTCGTGAATTCTTTTGTTTCTCTTGTCCATCTCTTTGGACACATACATTAGACTTTAGTATTGTGTTTAGTTTCAGGGTTGCATTCCTAGTCTTGATTGTTAGAGTTTTGGTATGATGACTTTCAGTTCTTAGATATTGTTATCCATATTAATTTCTTTTGGACTATCGGATTGAGTTTATGGGACTCAATCCTTTGGTTGTCTAAACTGTTATTTTCTATTTATTGATAAACCTGGTTTTATTTAAATGGTATTTGATTGGTTTCGAGTTAGTCTTTGGTTCTCCCATCATATGGTTTAGTGTGGGTTGTCTAGATTGTGACAAGACATCTGATTAAGAATAACGAGATCCCAACTATTCCACCACAAATTAAGTATATGCATAATTTGTAGCGAGAAGAGTTTACTAAAAGCGCATAGCCAATCACAAAATGTTTGATATTTACTTTCTCAGAATGCACTCTTTGACCTATATAATAAAGTAACAAATTACGAACCATAAGGTGTCAGTCCCATGTGCAATTATTATGAAAAGTTACATTTCATAATTTAGCTTTTAATAAGACTCGAAAATTTATGTTATATCGTCCAAAGGAATCAAATTTTCCAGCTTGAATATCATCTTTTGCATGCACTTCAACCCCACAAAATACATGCAGGTCAAAAAGCAGTTGAATAAATAAAAAAGAGGAATAATTAAGCTAGTACAAAATTACTATATATATGTCACTTCAATAAATTTTACTTTTGTGACAAAATAAATTAAAATTTATAGTGTTTTGTCCAATTCTGATCACTTTGAACTTCAATGTGAAATTGTACTATTATAATTTTGAAACAACAGGCTGATAAGTAGATAAAAAGGGATAATAACTATAAATAGTTCAAATACTTACTGGAAAAAAAAAGTGAAGGCAAAAATTTCTTGTCAAAGGGATAATTTTAAGTGTCTACATGCATGACATAAACGCCAAATTTTCTTATTAGTGACTTTACCCCATTTATTTCAATGTGATAACTTGGACGTCTTAGCTAATATCTATATCTTTCAACTTTGAGTATGCACAAGTAGACGCTTAAACTTATATAAAGTTGAAGAAGTAGTTACATGCACGAATTGCCACATAGGATGTGTCAGTGGCAGATCTAGGATTTTAAGGTTTTGGGTGCTCTGAAAGTGACGGAACCAAAAATATAAAAAAGACATGTTAACAATGAGATTTGATCTGGGCTCAACAACACTAAAAGAGCCTTAAACACCTACCCAAGAGCCAATGGACCAGTTAGATCATTTGTTCATTGGGTGCTCTATGTTAATTTTATACAAATACCTCTTAATTTCTACATATATATATATATTTCGACACGAGGTAAATGAGAGCTCAAGTACCCGACGGACTCTATGTGGGTCCACTCCTGTGTGTCTACTTATTTCACTTTATACAAATTTAAGTGTCTATAAGTGTACATTTAAAGTATATGAGGACATATATAGATATCATTACTTAATAATAAGTTAAATAACACGTTTATGTATATTATGCGGAAAAAACACACACGAATTCGAAGATACACACTTGTATATATTATGTGCATGAACATGTGTATACGTACATTAAAGCTGCAAGAGGATTACCTTTCCAACTAAGTCTGATTGATGAATAGTAGTAAAAAGCTTTATAGCATGAAAGTGAGCAAAAAGCCAATGCCAGAGAAGGGAATTAGATTCTAACTCCACCAACATTTCTTTTATACATTTTTCTACTATATATCAACAGATCCAATCTTTGAGATATCATGTTTCTCTGCTCACATACATCGGTGGGGGAGCCAAAATTACGAGAGTTGAAAATATGAAGAAGTAAATATACGAAGAAATTAAAGGGAATTCAATATTTACGATATATACATATATATAAAAAATAGTGTTAATCATGTATAAACAATATAATTTTTCGCCGAAAAGGGTCAGGATGAACCCGTTACCCTATCCGGGTCCTACCCTGATGTCCCGTCTTATAACTCATTCATCTTAATTTATGTGATATTATTTACTTTTTGAGAGTATGTCAATTTGACTAATTTTGAAGCAAAATTAGATTAGAATAACTCAAAACTTTAAAATTTAAAATTATGCAACAATTCTTCTTAAGTCAATATAATAAAAATTATATTTTTAATTATTGATAAAGTTTATATAGTTTAAATCTCGAAAAATAAATAGTACCACATAAATTAGGAGAGACGGATTATTATATTCCATAACAAATTCATCAGAAAATAACGAAAAAAGAAATACACGTGCACTGTTGAATTTAGATATATACGTTATTACCAGTAATATTCTGTTGAACTGTAGAGTCTTAAATACATGCATATGAATTATGATGCATTATTATACATAATTTTAGCTAATTAACTCTGATTTATTGATTTATCTTTTTAGTTTTTTTTTTTTAATTATAGGCGGAGGGAGTGTGAAATGAGGGAATTACATGGTATTTTTTTTTCTTGATTAAAATTATATAGTATGAAATCAAACTCTCACCAACAAAAGTTCACGTGGCTTATTTTGCGATTATCGCAAAGTGTAAAATTCTTTTGCATCACCAACTATGTTGAAGTCTACCTTATAAAGTCGCTTCTAAATTCTAACATATAATTGATATTGTTTGATTTGTGTTACACTGCTAGCTATTTCATATCTAATTCTTTTATTTATTTATTAAAAGTAAAATTTCAAAGAATCTTTTATTTGTACGTCCAATAATTTCTCCACTTTTTCAATCTCCGACCCATCCAGAAAAGAAAGAATGAAAAAACACAGCAAAAAAACTTAGGAAAACGAAAAAAAACATGTTGAAAAAATTCTGTCATATTTATCTAAGGCATCACCAATATAAGCATAAAATTTCAGAATTTCCTCTTAATCAAGAGATTAGCTAAAAAATAATAATATAAAAAATGCATAATTATTATTCATTTTTTTACCTCTGAAATATAATTTAAAAAATGCTATTTTTTTTTCTTTTATATTCATTTACAAATGTTTGTAATGTGCGATTAACTGAGTTTGCAAACTTGAGATTAATATGCTGGGAAAAAAATAAAAGAATCTGATACTGGTTTTTCATTAAAAAAGTTTCGCTAAATTGCATCTCCATATGGATTCAAAGGCTACTTTGTAAAATATTTCTACAAATTCGATTGCGGAGCCAGAATTAGGAGTTTGGAGTTCTAAAAAAATTGATAGTGAGAATTGAACCCACAACTTTTATGTGAAAAGTATTTCCACAACCCCTTTCTTACCACTAAGGTGTCAATCAATTTTGTTAGAAGCTCACGAGTTAATGTACATATATATTTATTTAACTTTTAATATAAATACATAAACTAATAAAAGCTATTATTGAATTCGTTCGAACCCACAAACCTCACCTAACTCCGCTTCTGACCTACGAGATGGGGTCAAACGTGGCAATTATAGCCTATAGGTAGGTAGGTAGATATAAAATAAAGGTAAAAGGGTCAAACATGCCCTTAAACTATGTGAAAGGAACAAAAATCCCTCCGTTTATAGTTTGGCTCAAAAATGCTCTTGCCGTCAATACTTTGGTTCAAAAATGTCCTTGCAGTCAATACTTTGGTCCAGAAATGCCCTTATAATTACTAAATGGGTAAAAAATGTCATTTTCCGAATACATATATTATTATTTTTCTTTTTCAACACATCTTCTTCCTAATTAAAATATTATTAAAGAATCATGTTCTTGTTTTCTTTCTTTTAAAATCATTTTAACAAATAAAAATGTAAGAAATATTTTTTTTCTTCTTGATCTCATTTTATCAATTAAAATAGAATAACTTCATGTACCCTTTCGACATATATATAAGATCATAGTATAGCCATCATTAATTTATATTTATATAACGATAAAAAATAATTATAATAAAATAAGAAATATTGTTCATTTTTTTTTTCCTGAATTGAAGTCAGATAAACATTTGCTAATTTTAAAAAATATAATTAGAAAAAAATGTGTTAAAAATAAAATAAACAATATAATTATTTGAAAAATAAGAATTTTTGACCCATTAAATAACCATAAGGATATTTTTGAACCAAAGTATTGAAACTACAAACGGATAACATTTTTATTTCTTTCGCATAGTTTAAGGGCATTTTTGACCATTTTCTTTAAAATAAAATAGAGACCACAAGAATCTAATGAAAGTGATAGATTGATAGAAGACTGCCTCTCTTGTCGTTACCTTTGAGGCTCTTGGGGACCCTTTCTCTCTCTCTCAATCACTTGCTTCAATATGGCTTTTTCAACCATGCACCCCACAAAACCACAACCATTATCTCTTCTCACTTTTTTCTTAACGCGTTTGCATGTCTCTTACTATATGTTTCAAGGATCATGTTAAGAATTTATTTAAGATCTACACTAATAAATAACCATCTATATGTAACAAACATGATGTAGTAACCTTAAAAATAAAGTGCTAATCTACCAACAATAGTCATATGCTAAAATGTTTGACACCATTACATCAACAACCATAATAATATACTCAGTAATTAAATCTCACAAGTGAGGTCTAACAATGATAGAATGTGCGCATATTTTACTGTTACTTTGTGGAGATAGAGAGACTATTTCTGAAAGACCCTCAGATCAGATGCAAGAAATTCTAATATAAAGAAGATGGAGACAATGAAAAGAATATAACAAATAACAAGGAAACAATGCAGAAATCTACCAAAGAGGAGCTAAAACAACAATAAAATCATGTGATAATCGAAACTTCATAAACAAATAATAAAAAATGATTAAAAAACAAGAACTACATTAACACAACTAGATACTTGAATCTATCTCTCTCAGAGATATTTTGTGTGTCAAGCTTCACTTTCACGCCTACCTCATGCATCATTAAATTTTCACTCCACATATTCTATCTTGATCCGGCTCAACCTGAACACTCTAGTATCCAAAGTTTGTCTCCATACCTCTAGCTTAACATCAACAACATTTTGTATATCATCAATCAGTACTATGTCATCTGCAAATAACATACACCACGACACCTCATCATGAATGTCTCGCGTCAAAACATCCATCACTAAGGCAAATAGAAATGGACTAAGAAGTTGACCCCTGGTGTAATCCCATCTTCAAAGGAAAGTGCTCTGAGTCTCCTTCCATCGTTCTTACCCGTATTTTAGAACCTTCATATATGTCATTTATTGTCATAATATAGGCCATCGATACATCTCTTACCTCCAGACAACGCCACAAGACTTTCCTAAGGACTTTATTTTAAGCCTTCTCAAGATCAATAAAAATCATATGTAAATCCCCTTTTCTGATATTTTTCTCATCAGTCTCCTCATAAGATGGATGACTTCTGTGGTCAATCGCGCTGCACGAATCAAAATTGATTCTTGAAAATAGACACACCCTTCTCAATCTCATCTCCACCATTTTCTCCTAAACTTTTATAGTGTGGCTTAACAACTTATAACTCCTGTAGTTATTGCAATTTTGTATATCATTATCATGAAACAACCCTCAGTGGGAGAACCAATTATATACTAACATGAAGTCCACTAAATAGCTAGAAGCAACAATTTTTCAATAATTAAAACAAGTTTCATAACTAAAAACCATTATCACAAATCATTTGTAGAAATAACCCCTAGAATCTGAAAGTCGTGCACCAAAATATATCTATATATATATTCTAGAATATGGGGATGCAACCCCAAAATAAAAAGAGTCTGAGCCCAAAAAATGGACTAGAGAAAAAGATTAACCCATAGCAGCTCGAAAAAAACAGTTCACCCTTAGATTCAGGAAACATTGGACTCACAACTGAGGTCGATAATAGCCGCCGAAATATATCATGTACTCAATAAATAAAGAGAAAATACAGTATCAATACACAAAATTCACAGTATACTTGTAGGATCATCGACAAACTTCAAATATATGAAATATGAACAGGTAACCGAAACTTAGTACAACAATACAACATGCAAATATAGTCACAGTCAGTTCCATGACTCCAGTTCTCATCTTGACTTAACAACCACAACAAATATTCTCAACCACATTTCAATAAAATAAACTCGGGTCACTCATGGAACCAACACACAGAAAATAATTACATGTACCAGGCGTGGTACCCGAGCCAACCGATATTAAACATGTATCATGTGTGGTACCCGAACCAACCGATAGATATTTCATACCATGCATGGTATCCGAGCCAACTAATATATGTACCAGGTATAGTATCCGAGCTAATCATGGGATATAATGTACCAGACGTAGTACCCGAGCCAGCCGATAAGATGTACTAGGCGTGGTACCCGAGCCAACCGAGAATCAGACTTCACACAATTAATCATATTTACAATGAATACAATCACACTTGTAAAACACAATCGAATAGGACAAGTTCAATGCATAAGATTGACAACAAAATATTATTTCAATTCACCCTTTCCTAACTCCCTAACCATGTATTGTACAAGTAATACTAAAGAAACAATTAGCATGCACAAATAATGTAAACTAGAAACAATTTTAATCATCACCTACCTCGAATCAAGTCTAAAAACTCTACTGCATCTGAGTCTTCCCCTTATTAAGCCTACTTTATTCTTGGTATATAAACAACAATATATCACAAAATCAATCACAATGGCCTAAATATACCAAGATTATATCCTAATCCCAACCCTAGTCCAATCTCATGATTACTCCATCCAAAATAGGGGGTTTCCACTATTAAGTCGACTCAAACCCTTCCCTAAGGCCATCATCATAGATTCTAAGGCTTAAGAATCGAATTACCAAGTTTTTTTTTCCTGGGGGGGGGGGGGGGGTAATTTACTTACCTTTACAAATGATTGATGAAAAACTAAAAAAAATTCCCCTAGGTCACCTTTACCTTTCCCCTAAAACCTTGGATGGTAATGGGTGGTTTTGAGAAATTTTCTGCATTTACAACAACTAACATCGCCATAGTAGCCCAATCCCACTATAAAGGCACTGTCGTAGCAAAAATACCCATTATAATGGGAATTAATTTATCCGTCGTAGCAACGTTTCATCCGTTGTAGCGGCGTGCATGGGATAGAAACTCAGAAATCCTCCCAAATTAGCCTATTTCGCAACACGCCTTAATTTGACGTTTCAAACAAACCTCGTCACACCAAGTTCGATATCGGGAGTTCTACTCACCAGAATTCACTTTTGAAAAGTCCTATGCAATCCTTAATGTCTTAGCAACAATGAAAATAAACCCTACTTAGACGTTTCACTCAATCCTTTCCCGGATTGCCCTAGACTTCATCTTGCTCAGATTTTTTCCAAGTCTAGCCTAACCTGAAATTTTCAACTCTTCGAACCAAAAGTTTTCTCACTAATTTTCTTTTACAAATAACTCACTCATAACGACAGAAAGGATCAATACAATCACCCTAGTTTTTGTATAGAAAGGATAGCAAAATAACACACTTTTTAATTAGTATATAATTATGTCTACAACACGTCCATACTTGGGAACTTGATTCTTTTTGTGGATCAAACACAAGAATTCATTTTAATAATGGATGACAATGATTCGAATCTAAAAGTTTTGTTTGCTCTAATACCATATTGAAGTATATTATCATTTTACTTATTAACTTATTGTTACAGAAAACACACTTTTTAGTAACATATTTACGTCTTCCACCTAGATAGAGAATATATTATTGATGACTTTATTTGCATCGATAACCTACTGATCCAGGAAAAATGCTCAAGGAACAAAAAACAATAATGATGACATACGTTGAGGAACAATGTGAAATGAATAATCTCCTCTCATACTATTTCAAAGTTCAAGGCTAAAGTCACATAAGTAATTGAACACTTAATTAAGACCCAATTATTTGCAATTAGAACTCACATGATGGTTGAGTTTGGAACGTCTCTCCACGTGTTAACTAAAAACCAAATTGCCATGGACATACAAATGGAACGATTAAAGTAAAGTTAGCCATAAACTTTAAAAAAAATCAAAAACAGACAAGAGCAAAAAGAAATAAAGAAGAAGATGATGAGAAGAAGAAACCTAGCAATAGTGTGCTATTAGCTTTTACCAATTAAGGTACCATTAAAAGTAGAAATAGTACTATAGTATAGTAGTGAGGTAATATCCATTACTTATCCCAACACAAAGCTAAAAAGGGGGTCCCTTTGGAATAACACTCTCTATAATCTATTCACTCATTTTCCTGCCCCCTTTGGAATTTCAATTACGTAACAAGATCCCACCATAAGTTAATTGATAATGTGCACATTTTCTTTTATCTTTCTTTATTCATGCAATGTAAGTGAGGAGTCACAACTCTACTTTTCTCTAGCACTACTATTATGGAAAAAGTTTTATATTTGGCCGCTCGTTAAAAATAATTATAATCGTCATCCTATATATATAACTAGTATTATAAAATATAAAAAGGGAAAAATGATAGCTCAGTACACTAAACTTTTCATTGTTCGGAGTTTAGGAAAGAGTGGATCACAAGAGTTTATTGTACACCGTCTTACTTTATATTTCTTCGAAGGTTGTTTCCACGTATAGAACTTCAAAGGATTAGAATTTGAACTTTATGGGTATAAAATTCTAGAATCGTGATATAAGATGTTAGTAACTAGATCTCGACCTTAATTTTTGTACTTAGTGAATTTCTTAACACAATACAAGGCTTGGCCTAAAGCTACTAGTTGGACCGAACCTGTATGTAACCTTATAGCTCTTGCCATGGAACTCGTGATGATCTCCTGATTGCATGACAATAATTTTACCAGTTATATTTATTAATATAATACAAAATACATCCATTTCTCGACTATTATTTTAATGGATAAGTATAGAGTGTAAAAGTTCCTATTATATATAAAGTGAGTAGTCCAAGGGCATCATCATCAATATAGAAAGCTTCAATGTGAAGGAACTTATTCTCCCACTCAATTTTTACAAAACCCTAAAAAGATATAGTAATAAAAACAAAAAGAGAGATAAAGGAGAGAATGTGATGAAGGAAAAATAAAAATTAAACAAGCTAAAGTTCCTCTCTTCTTTTAATTCCTTCATCTTCTTTCTTTCTTTCTTTTTTCCTCTCCTTTCTCTTTGTTGGGGGACTCTGGTATTCCCTTCTTCTCTCTTTTTATTGTGATTCTCCACTCATATATTTCCAAAAAACTCAATCAACCTTTATTAAAGATAAAGAGTAAAGAGATATCAAAGAAAAGAAAAAGAATTAAACCATGGCTTTCTCTTCTTTTCCAATCTATTTAGATCATCCTAATTTGCACCATGTAAGTCTTTTAATCTTCAATTTTCACCTTTGATTCATCAAAAAGAGTAATATTCATATTCATATTCATATTCCTCTTTCTTTTTTTTCTTTTTTTTTTCTACTAGTTTTTTTGTTGAATATACTATATCATATATATAGATGACTAGCTAGCTACTTGAGTTGTGAACAAATTCCCTAACTTGCTTTTTTTGGTGTTTCTTTTAGTTACAACAACAGCCAGATCATCATCAACAAGGAAACCCTGGCCTTGACAATCCTCAGCTCCTTTCACCACCCACTCAGGTGGGTGGGGGGCCGGGCTCGATCAGGCCCGGTTCGATGGTCGATCGAGCCCGGATGGCCAAGCTTCCATTGCCGGAAGCTGGGCTAAAGTGTCCGAGGTGTGATTCCTCGAACACTAAGTTTTGTTACTTCAACAACTACAGCCTCTCCCAACCGCGCCATTTCTGTAAGAATTGTCGCCGCTATTGGACTAGAGGGGGTGCCTTGAGAAACGTGCCGGTGGGAGGCGTCTGTAGGAGGAATAAAAGAAATAAAAGCAGTAACAACAACAACAATAGCGCAAAATCAGGAGGCGGAGGAGGTGGAGGAGGACAAATGGGTAATTCTAATAATGCTTCAACAAGTGCGATTCCATCAAGTTGTAGCATGGAAATGATTGGTCACCACTTTTCACAATCAACTACACAATTTACATCACTTATGGGTGCTTTCCAAAACCTAAATAATTATGGAGGATTAATTCAGCCTCCTCCTCATCAATTAGTTGATGAAATGGGATTTCAAATAGGGAGTAATAACAATTTATTGCCATCTTTGGTAGCTTCTAACAACTTTGAGCATCCAACAAATTTGTACCCTAATTTTCAAAATGAAGGTACTACTACTACTACAACTATTGAAGCATCAAATGGGGTTACTCAACAAGTGAAAATGGAGGATAATAATAGACAAGGTATGAATTCATCAACCAAACAATTTTTGGGCACTCTTGAAAATAATAATCAATATTGGAATGTTGCAAATGCAAATTCTTGGATAGGGTTTTCTAGTGATCTCAATAATAACTCCCCTAGTACTACCAACCATCTTCTATGATCATATGTTAACTTCAGTTCTCAAATTGAAATGATTCATGGATGGTAATTGACTTCAATATGTTGAGCCCTAATGTTATAAGAAAGTGAAGATTCGCGGAGTCACAATGCTAGCTACAGGTTCAACAGAACTTGATCATAAACTAAAAGTTCTAGCTCTGCCTCTAGTGATCTCGTCTCTCATCATCATCATGATTGTTGTTGTTGAGGATGCATGGTAGGTTTTGTTTTGTATTTCATTGCTATAAGTTAACTATATCTTTGTAATGTTTGTTTAATTTCTTTAGTGTGTGTTGTAATGTGTGAAGTTATGTGAGTTTTTGGTATCTGACATTATTACATTTGTACTATCCATGATGTAGTTATTTGTGATAGTAACTTACTATTTCCCAAATCCCAACCCTAGCTACTGCAAGTTCAGTACTTGCTATATATGTTAAGTACTCCTATTAGAATATTTATGAAGATGCTTTTAATATATATATGTATAAATCTATTATATGAGTTTAATTAAGCTGCATGAGTTGTATATGATTTACCTCTTTCATGCATGATACTCTCTATGTTCACTTTTACTTCTCACGTCTCATTTTTTAAGAGTCAAAATTGTATGAATTTTAATCAGTATTTTAAGATATATTTTTCGTCATATTAATGTGAGAAGGATTGCAATTTATAATTCTATACGAAGGGAGTATCAGATTTCTAGTTCTACTTGCTAGTTGATGCGCTTGGTATCAATCCCTATTTCTTAATTTATGTGATTGGTTTGTTTGAACATGAAATTTAAAAAAGAAAAACTTCAAAATTCGGAATAAGAAACAAGCCATAAATACAATTTTTATGGTAATAAGTAATTTTATTAAGAATAAAATAAATAAATTAAAGTTAACTTATTTCTAAATATAGCATGTTACATAAATTAATTAAGACAAAGGAAGTACAAACTTATATATATGGTGTTGTCGGTAAAAATAGTGAAAAGTAATGAAGCTAAACAGCTTTAATTAGGAGTGTTATTGTTAAAAGTAAGGTCAAGACTCAAGAATAACCCAGAGACATGTGGGTGTGTGAGTGTGAGAGATTCCCCACTGCTAGGTTGTATATATATCTGATCAGAATCGGAGTTAAAATTTAAAGTTTATAAGTTTTTAATTTTTTTGTTTAAGCATTTCCTAATATGAATACATAATATAAGCAAAAGTTATCAGGTCGTTGAATTCGTACTTAATGTTCTAGCTCTGTCTCTGTATATGGTGGCACTCACTTACACTTTTTCGATTTTGAGAAGCAAATTTTTTAAATTTAACCGTGAATTTAAATATAGAATCTTTAACTTTTTTTGAAATAAAATTTTCATAATTGAAAACTATATAAAAAGTACTATAAATCAAAATATACAACAATTTCGTATATATAGAATATATATATATATAAATCCCCCTCTAGTATTCTTTTGCTAAGATAATACACAAGGTAGGAGGTGAAAACCTATAGGTGGATGTGGATTCTATCAAAAAAGAAAAATTATTTTATCATTACTAGAAAATATAAAATTAGCCAAGAAATTTATCGATAATTCTTAGTTAATTCATCACTAAATGGTTACTAGCTAATTAGATTTTCATATAATCCATAACTAGATAGAATTAACATAAAAAATTCAGTATTCAGCTATAAATTTTTTTATTCATCATTAATTTCTTATTTTCCAATCACCCTACATCAAAAGTGAAATTAGTATCACATAAAATAAAACATACTACTTGCTTTACAACTAAAATAAACTCCACTAATAGTAGAAGAAAATTTTATATTCTTTTTGTGTATATAAGTTAAATTTATGTGACATTCTCTTATATATATATATATATATATATATTTTGTGAAAGGAAAAGACAGCAGAGATAAGATTAGTAGTCAAAGAAAAATGAAAACGCCAAAGTTCCACTAAAAACAATGCAACTGTTTCTTTAACTAACTGCATTGCATGTAACCATAAAAACATATGAGAGAAAAGAAAGATATATTTCTCATCATATTTATGTAAAAAGATACAATAAAGAGAACAATATTATCATGATATGATGACATGCCACTACCTTATTCTCCACACTCTACCTCAATACTCTATCTTTCAACCTTACGCTATCTTCGTCTCAATTTATACGAAGATATTTAAAACCACAAAATTAATAAAATATATTCTGATACTTTTTCAGTACTTTCTTAAATTCTGTCTTAAATTAGTATCAGATACGGAATTTAAAACAAGGAAAATATCAATTTTTTATATTGACTAAAAAGAAAAGAAATATCACATGGCATATAGGTATTAATCTTAAAAGTTAAAAAGAAATAATTTGGAGGCAAAATTTTGAAGATTGATGATTACAATGTATGAAAATTACATCACAAAAAGGAGTGGTGGTCTAAAGAGAAAAAAAGAAAAGGAAGAGCTGTGAGAGGATCTTAAACTTTTTGTAAGGACCAATGTTACATGTAGAGAAATAATGAAGTTGATTAAAGTAAAGTATATAAGAACATCTTGCTATATATATATATATATACACATGAGGTAAAAATCTAAAAGCTGACACTATTATCACAATAAAGCAACCCTTTATACCTCCTTTAACTCCTCAAAATACTACTTTGTTAGATTTTGAATTGGTGGTCTTAAATATGTCATGTGATCTTAAACATATTTTTTGATTTGGTTTCAGTTGGCATCTATGCACTTCAATTTTGGATGTGTATAAGTAGACACTTAATTTGTATAAAATTGAACATATAAACATATTTATCCTATATGACATCTTACATGACAATTATGTGTCTACATACGTGTCATCTTACGTGAAAGGTTTATAGTATGATAGCCAAAATACACGATTGGTATGGCTTCAAGCAAAGATTCTCTAAAGAAAACTACATGGAAGTACTATATCATTCGTCCAATTTATCTGGTGGTATTTAACTGAACAAGAAATTAAAAAAAATAAAGAAAAAATCTCAAAGACTTATCATATAAAACAAGTCATAAATATTTATTTGATTGTAAATCATTTTATTAAAGATTAAAGTAAAAATTTCAAAGTACGTTGATTTATTTTTAAATAAGAAAATATGATTTTCTTTTGAAACAGAAAAAAAGAAAATTATGTAACCTAAATTGAGAAGGAAGCTGTAGTCTAAAAGTTAGCATATATAGTCAATAAATTCAAAATATTTACAAAAAATTGAAAAGAATATAATTAAACAAAAAAGGTATTTGACTCCCAAATAATAAAACTCATAAAATAAAACAAAGGAAGAGGTATGTATATAATATTACTATTTTCCTCTATTTTAAATTATCTCAAGTAATTTTATTTAACACACCACTTAATTATAAACATTCAACGGGATGTTTTTTTTGACATTTTATCTTCAACTATTAAAATGATAAATAATTTGAAACGAAGAAAATATATTATAATATGTGCATGCATGTTAGTGTCCGTGCATGAGGGGATAAATAGGGCATCGATAAGCGTGAAATGTTTTGCTTTTTGTTGCTCTCTTTCCCCTATTCCACCTTTTACTTTTTTCTTACCTCTGACAATTTGGATGCTTATACTCCCTTTATTTTAATTTAGTATAAAAATTTTAAAAATTAATTTTTTTTAAATTTTATGATCTTAATTAAAAATATATTAAAATATATTGTAATTTTATGATCTTAAACATATCATGTGAAAATTTGAAATTAAAGAATTGCTAACAAAGGTAAAGAGCCATTTTTTTTATAAATAAATTAAAAAAATAGATCAAACAAGTTGAAATGAAGAAAGTAATTTATTTTTTTAGTTATTGTTGTTGGGTTATTTAATTTTCTCTTAATAACTATTATTTGCTTTGGGCCTGTTTGATCTCATTCTGTAGGAGGATTATTTTGATTTTAATAAAGTAAAAACTACTTTATTAGACATATATTCATATTATAATATTAATTCTACATATATTTTCAAATAATTTATGTATTTTATCATTAATTAAAAGTTTTCTATCATATATTAAGGAAGATACACCTAGATACATGTATTTTTAATACCATATATGCTCAGTAAAATAGGGAGAGAGGTGAGCGAGATGAAAAGGAAGGCGAGCGAGATAGTCATGTATCCCAGATGCATGTGAATCACACTAGATACAAGTATCTGGATATATCTGGTGTGATTCACATGTATCTGGGATACCAGACATATAGGAGAGTGGCGAGTGAGTTGAGAGGGAGGGAGACGAGCGAAAATTGTCTATGTATCTCAAATACATGTGAATCCACTTAGATACAATGTATCTATGTGTCCCGAAGTACATATATCTAAACATATATGAGGATCCATTTTATAAGAATTAGGTATTCTTTAAGTTTTTCTGTGTTAGCCCATGAATATTTTGGGGATAGGTCTTTCAGATGATTTTTTCGTAAAATCTTTACCGAATTCTTCGTAGGGAGATGGAGGAGCAGTACATGAAGCCTCACAATTTTTTTGCACATATTTTTGGGCATTTAGGATCAATTTTACTGAAATTAAGTGATTTTTTTAGTTTTTCATGTGTGTTAGCCTATGAATTCTCGATGATTTTCTTGTAAAACCTTTACAGAACCCTTCGTAGAGAGTTGGGGGAGCAGTACGTGAAGCTTCACCATTTTTTGCATATATTTTGGACATTTAAGAGCCATTTTACAGGATGTATGCGATTTTCTTAGTTTTTCATGTGTGTTAGCTCATTAATATTTTGGTGATATGACTTCGAACAATATTTTTGCAAAACCTTTACAGAACCCTATGTAGCAATTCAGGGAGCAGTACATGAAGCCTCACCATTTTTTGCATATATTTTGGGCATTAAGGATCCATTTTAGAAGAATTAGGCAATTTTCTCAGTTTTTCATGTGTGTTAGCCCATGAATATTTTGGTGATATGGCTTCTGAATTATTTTTTTGCAAAACCTTTATGGAATCCCCCGTAGGGAGTTGAGGGAGAAGTACATGAAGCCTCGTAATTTTTGTGCATTCAGGAGTCATTCTACATAAATTTTGTGATTTTCTCAGTTTTTCGTGTGTTTTAACCCATGAATATTTTGGTGATATGATTTTTAGATATTTTTTGCAAAACCTTTATGGAAACCTCCATAGAGAGTTGGGGAGAAGTATGTACCTCACTTTTTTCCACATATTTTGGACATTTAGGATCCATTTTACATGAATTAGGTGATATTTCTTCCGGATGATTTTTTTGTAAAACCTACGTAATCATTTGTAGGGAGTTGGGAAAGCAATACGTGAAGCCTCGCCATTTTTTGCACATATATTTGACATTTAGGAGCCATATTATAGGAATTAGGTGATTTTCTCACTTTTTTTGTATGAGTTAGCCCATGAATATTTTAGTTATATGGCTTCTAGATGGTTTTTTACAAAACTTTTACGCAACCCTCTGTAGGGAGTTGTTTGAGCAGTACGTGAAGTCTCACCATTTTTTACACATATTTTAAAATTTTAGGAGCCATTTTATAGGAATTAGGTGATTTTCAAATCTTTTTGCATGTGTTAGGCCATAAATAGTTTGATGATATGACTTTCGGATGACTTTTTTATTAAAAAAATTACGGATCTTGTAGGGGGTTGGGGGAGCAATACGTGAAGCCTTATCATTTTTTGCACACATTTTGGACATTTAGAGCCATTTTTTGGAATGAGACGCTTTTCTCAGTTTTTCGTGTGTTAGCTCATGAATATTTTGATGATATGATTTCTGGACGATTTTCTTGTAAAATCTTTATGGATCCATCTGTAGGAAGTTGGGGGAGCTATACTGTAACAGCCCGTATTATGCATATGCTTGTTCTATTCTTGTGATACTTGACATAGCCTTATAGTATATGTGAGGGACCACGTTTCTTATATGATTAGCGTTGGTTTAAACTAGCTCGGAAGGTGATGTGATGCCTTGCACGTTTCAGCATGTGTACTGCAAGTTAACTCCAACAGAAGTATTTAAACTCGAGACAGTAAGGTGGTAATTGAGCTTAAAGTTGAAAGTTAAGTGCTAAGTTAAAGCAAAATGGATTAATATTTAGAAAATGCAATAAAATAAGTGAGCTTCTTGCTTGACTTAACTAAGCTAGTAGGTGACATGTAGGTGCATCACCTACTTTGGCTTATTGACCAGTCCAAAGGACCAAGTAGGTGCATCACCTACTTGAGCTATATGGATCTAGTTAAAAAGGCCAAGTTTTATGGGTCAAATTTGGGCCTATGCTAATGGACTTACTTGAGGCCCAAACTAAGTTAAATAAAAGAAAAACGAAATTAAAGCCCATCAGCCAAATCTTCCAAGGCCCAATGTAAGTTAAGCCCAACTAAGGAAAAGTGCAACTAGGTGAATCATCTACTTTGACCTTTTGAGCAGCTTGATGTACATAAGCAGGTGCATCACCTACTTGACCAATTAGTGGCTGAAAATGAAGCTAAAAAGAAGGAAGTTCTACGGATATTCTTAAAGGTGAAGAAAGCTCAATATAAGATAAATATTGACTGCTATTTTCACTCCATTTAAACACATAAATTTAGAATTAACTCCAGCTCTCTCTTTCTTTTCTCTTAAGGATTAAAACAACAGCCTCAAATTTCTTCTAGGGTTCTTGAAGAAACCCACATCTTTGTAAGTTAAGAAAAGTGAAAACACTTATGGATTTAGCTTAATTCTCTCATGGATGATTAGGAAAACCTGTTGTTATGCCGTAATTTTACTCTCTTAAGAAAAATCACTTTTTGAAATGTTCTAAGTATAAAACAATTTGAGAAAAAAAATACTTAGAAAAAAGTCGCCACTTAATTTTTTTAAAGAAATCAAGAAAACTTAATTTAAAAAGACTCTAACAGATTAAGTCTTTAAAAATTTAGAGAAAAGGGTACGAGATTTTCATTTACACTTCAAGAAGGTTTTTAAGGCATTTGAAGTGTCCGCTAACATGCGGTTATCCTACGACTTAGATTAAATATTTGACTATCTTTTGGAAAATGATTTAATATAAAAAATAAAAAAATAAAAAAATAAATTTACAATATTTGATTAACTTTGAGAAAATAATTAAATAAATGACACATTTTATTTTATGTTATTTTTTAGAGAAAGGTACCTAAAATGAAATATTTGAATTAAAAAGCATGTGATTAGGATTTGACAAAACCAGACTAATTAGAAATTATTTAAGTCATTTTAAAATAATAATTTAATCCAAATTAGTTAATTAAAGCATGAAAACCATTTTAAATTAATTGAAGAATAAAAGTTTTGACTAATCTTTTTGAGAAAATGACTAAGTAAGTATTGTTTTAAATTAATTGAAAGAAGTTTTGACTAACATTTTAAAAGTTTATTTGAGAAAAATACTTTAACTTAAAACAATTTTAAAATGAGTAAAATGTGATTAAGTGAAAAACATTGAAGAACATATCATTTTTAAGAACAAAAGGTTTAACTTAATTGAAGATATAAAATTTTGACCAATATATTTAGCATGAAATAAATGATTGTAAATCAACACAAAGAAAATAACTCATCATATGGGGAATTCAATTAGGTTAATTAATAATCTTAAAGTTAGGGTTAAATAAAAATAAATAAATATCACAGTTAAATAATTTATGAGTAAGAGAGAAAAAAAGGATTTGGGCCTTTCTTGGGCCTGCTGCAACTAATTTGGGCTTCAACCCTATTTCTGTCCTTGAAACCTTGTGTATACACTATATGTATACTGATGTATACGGCGCGTACTTCAGCCCCTTTTCATGTATATTTGGCTGTATATCGAAATTATACAACCTACTTCAACTTTTACAACCTGTACTTCGATTTTTGTCCATGTGTTTGCTGCACTCAACCTGTATATCAGTGTATACTGCTATATACAACATGTATACATCCCATTTCCGGCTTTCTGAGACCTATATTTCAGCTCCCTTAACCTATAAGTCAGCTTCTCTTTCCCTATATTTTATCTTTCAACTCTCGAATAAGGATGAGGCTGACTCAAAACCACTCAACGATATGCAAGAGAAAGTCCAAAATAGACTCGGATGGATGTCACATGTAAAGAAGAAGATAAAATCACATAAGATAAGAGATCACGATGAAGCCATAATAACTCAAGACAAGTATCAGCAAACCAAAGACCAGAATGATTACTATTCATGTATATATGACAAAAAGGAAAGTTAATTGGTTATGAACTAGTAATGGATAGCATTGGTAAACCAAAAGATATGTGTTCCTTATAACTCTAGCCCAAAATAATTGAACTATAATAATTAAAGCTCAATAAATGAGCTACTGCTACACCACCAAAAATAGCTAAACACCATACAAATCATGCTATAGAAATATGCTTTCCAAAGAGACCAACAAAATGACAAATCTTAAAGCAGCACAACCATTCCAAATTAACATACAACAGCATAGCATATGCTTCAGCCTCACGAACAAAATCATTTGATGCCTACAAATATAATTGAATGCTAAGGAGCAAGAACAAACGAACAACAACCTCCAATACATACCCAACTCTCGATTAACCATGAGAAGTCAAACACATTCAGGTGATCTCAAAATCAAAGAAAAACTAGTCAATATGAACAACATCACAATTTATTCAAAAAGAAAGAATGAGAAGTAGGAAACAAGAATATTACCTTTTCAGGAGCAGCGATACTAGGACGACGAGAAGAGAGATTCCACCACTATGAGCTTAGCCCAGACAAGCAGAGAATCGATACACAAGAAAATTAGCTCTTTATTTTTCGTCCTTTCAATGTATGAAACATCTATTTTTTAGATGGTAAAAATCTTTTATCTCCAAACTCTTCACTCCTCAGACTCGTCCTTAAACAACCTGTTTAAGATTTTTGAAATTTATAAGGGAAGATTGGAGTCGATTTTAGGGGGAAAATCAGGTGAAATTTGAAATTTGAAATTCGAATTCCTTTGCTCCTTTTTTCCAGACAACAGTGGAAAGGATGGGCGATTTCTGAAAAAAGGGAAAAGGGAACGGCGATGTTGATGGGTCTGCGGATTTCTCGCTGGGTTTCTGGGATATTCTGGGTCGCGTCTAGAAGAAGAAGAAGACGCGTACATGGGTCGGGTCGCGCGTTGTATTGCTGATTGGAGTTGTCGGTTGCTGTTGTATGTTGTTTCGATGGGCTGGGTTATTGTATTGTATTGCTGTTGATGGGTTGCTGGAATGAAGGAGTTGGATTGAAGTTAGAGTTGGAAGAATTGGGCCACTGATTTTGAATACAGTTGGGCCAAAATATAGGCTGCTGAATTAATTTAGAGAAAAGGGTCCAACAGTTGGTCTTCCTAATGGGCTGAAGAAATTGGAAAGGAAGTGGCTACAATTGCAATTACAAAGGATTACAATTATAACCATTTGAAGTTAGAACTTAGTCGATTTAAATTTAATTGGTGAATTCGGCCCAAAAGTTAAATAAGACGAATTAATATTAATTAATTAACGAGCTTCTTAACCTTAACGAAATAAAATAATTAATTTAATTATAACAAATTGACTAAAAAATATAAACTATTGATTAACTAAACTAATTAACCAAATATTTAAGTAACTAAATTTTTTTTTGAGACGATTTCCAAATATTCATAAAATATACTAAATATAACATAATTATATAAAACACATATATTATTTTAAAATTATAAAAATCATACAACTATTTAAAATAACTTGCAAACTATATTATATTTTTTTGAAATTTTATAAACTAATTATTTTATTCGTTCGAAATTGAAGAAGCTCGATGATTAATATACAATGTGGAGGTCCAAAATTGGGTGTCAACACCTGTTATTCATGCTCAAGTATAAGTACAACGGCAGAATGTGTCCAAGTTACTACTCACTTTCCTTGATTATTAAGATACTTTTCTCTTCGTCTTTGGTTTAAGTGTGAAGGGAAGTTGAAGTTCTTGAAGATTTCAAGTTAAATGAGAAAGTTTCATAAATTGAGGTAAGGTGACTGCTCCTTTTTTTTGTCCTCATTATGCATGAGTTTTGATGAAGAATTACATGTGTATTGTTATTAAGAACTCAAGGATGTTGAGTTCAATATTTGGTTGCTATGATAAGGAACATTTTGGGTTGTTTGATGTGTATATGATGGGACTGCATGGTTGATGTTGGGGAAAGGTGTGAGTATTTTATATAGAAATATAGGAGGGTGTGGTGATACACCACCAAACTGAATGTTGTGTAGGCTTACTACTCACTCCACGTTGGTATGTGGATGTAATTCAAGGAGAAGTAATTGAACAACGTCCTTGATATGATAAATTATGGGCTCGCTGCCGGGTTACCATTTTTGTGAGGTTAAGTAGCCAAATGTGTTGATTAGCTACTAATACTAGTTTTTACTTATTTCATTGTAGATTAATAATCTGAAAGGAAGGAGGTTAATTCCTTGTAAAATCTGAGTTATACAGCAAGGTATGTAAGGCTATTCGATTCCATATTCTTTGACATTAAATCTGATAATTGTGATTAATATCAACAAACTGAGTTTCCTAAGCTCTATTCATAGTCAAGAAAATATGGTGGTAGTGTACGATCTCCAATATAGCTAATAATATTTCCCCCCTTCCTAGTGTATCGAATCACTTCATTATATGTTCATTACTCTACATTTGTATAATTATCCTCCGATGTGCTAATATAGAAATGGTATTCGCAACATCAAGCTTGGTAAATTCTCCTCTTAGTCAATTGAAGTCAATTGTGTCATTTAAGCTCATAAATAATGCATTGATGTTACATAGCTCTTTATGTCATTGTTACTGCCTTGGAGTCATTATTTTCATGTATTCTATTACTGGTCCATGGTTTCAAATCTCAAAAATGATTATGACCACCAAAACAATAATCTCAAAGATTAAAGAAACTAAGTGCAGCAATCTGTATAATTAAGGGTGGCAGCCCAGGGGAAAATGCCTAGCATGGGTCGATCCCAATTGGTATAGAAGGGTGGCAGCTCAGGGGTAAAAGCCTAGCATGGGCCGATCCCAATTTGTGTAATTATGAGGACATCATCCTTGGGGTTAAAATGCCTAGCATGGGTCATCCTCTTCTACCACTGATCAGCTGGTCATTTGTATCACATGCCTTATAAAGATCATAACATATAGAAAAGTAAAGAAATGAATGCAACATACATGATCCCACAAGAGTAACAAATGTGGTCTCATATTCTGATCTATGCACTTATATACGGATACTTGATGTCATTTGAGCCTTGTTTTACATATGTTATTGCCTTACATATTCAGTACATTTTTTTGGTACTAACGTCCCTTACGGGGGCGCTGCATTTCATGCTGCAGGCACATGTACTCCTGCTAGTAGACCTCTTTAGTAGGAGCACAGGTACTCAACTGCTATTGGTGAAGCTCCGGTTGATTCGGGGCTAATCGAGTCTTTGGCACATATTTTTTTGTTGTATGATAGTTAAGGGTAAGGCGGGGTCTTGGTCCGCCCTAAACTAAGGTTTTCTATCTTTTAGAGGCTTTGTAGACTAATGTATATAGTTCATTTGCGTCTTGTGTCTTAACAAGTTGTGGCCTCAACGGCCAAGTCTTGTATATAAGTTTTGGGTCTACTTATGTTGGTTCGTATCACTGCATCCTATGTGAACTTGTCACAACCTTAAGATTGTCATAGCCATATGCATAGTAAGCACAGGTTACATGTTGGTTCTCTCGGGCCTTTGTGGCATCGGATGCTTGTTCGTCTTAATGGGACATATACGTGACGTCTCACCATTTTTATATATTTTTTCGATATTTAGGAGCCATTTTACAGAAATTATGTGATTTTCTCAGTTTTTTATGTGTGTTAGCCCAAGAATATTTTAGTGATATGGCTTTCAGACGATTTTTTTTGTAAACCCTTACTGAAACCTTAGTAAGGAGTTGGGAGAATAGTGCGTGAAGTCTCACCATTTTGGCACATATTTTAGGCATTAAGGATCCTTAAGTGATTTTCTAGTTTTTCATGTGTGCCGACTTATTAATTCTTTGGTGAAATGGCTTATGGGTGAGTAGTACGCGAAACCTCACCATTTTGGCACATATTTTTTATATTTAGGAGCCATTTTACACGAATTAGGAGATTTTCTCAGTTTTTCATATGTGTTAGCCTAAGAATATTTTGGTAATATAGCTTACTAACGATTTTTTTACAAAAAATTTACGGAACCCTCTGTAGGGAGTTGGGGAGCAATACATGAAGCTCACCATTTTCGCATATATTTTGGGCATTTAGGATCCATTTTACAGAAATTAGTGATTTTCTCAGTTTTTCGTGTTTGCTAGCCTATGAATATTTTGGTGATATGACATTTAGAAAACTTTTTTGTAAAACTTTTAGGAAAACCTCTGTAGGGAGGTGGGGGAGCAACACGTGAAGTCTCATCAATTTTGGCACATATTTTGTGCATTTAGGAGCCATTTTACAGGAATTAAGTGATTTTCTCAATTTTTCATGTGTGTTAGTGTAACGACCTGATTCCGTCGTTAGGAAAAAGACAATGAGGAAAGAATTGGGTGGGTAGTAACTGAGAAATTTCTAGCCTAGTCCAGATTTGGATGAAATCTGAGTCAGTGAGGTCTAGGGAAATTTGGTAATGAATGAGAGATCTAATTATGTTTTTATCACATGAGTGGATATCTAAGACGTTAAGGAACCCGTACGACTTTACAGAATCGAATTCGGGCGAGTAGAACTCCTGAAACTGATCTTAGCGTGAACGAGTAGTTTTTGAATGTCATGGGTTGAAGGTGTGTTGTGAAATGAGGGTTTGAAACTCTAAATTTAACTCTGTGTCTCCGTGCAAGCCTCCAGGGTGGGATTTATCCCACCAAGGCGGGGCTGTTGTAGCGGGATAGGATCCGCCACAGCGGGACAGACACGACTTAAGTCGGAAATAAACCCCAAAAATGTTATTTTTCTGCAAGTTTCGTTCTTGAGAGCTAAGAGACGAACCAGTGAAAATTCTTGACAGTTTTCCACCTCTTCTAGCACTAAAGGTAAGGTTTTTACTCCCCTAATCCATTTTTCGATCTGTAGAACTTAGATTCTTGGGTAATTGTTATCGAGGGAAGGTTTTTGTAACACCCCGACTTTTCGAAACGTCTAAATTAACTCGTACCTTCGTGAAAAGACAAATAGGGTGAGTAATAAATTAAGAATGATGTGGTATGTCATATTTTAAGTGTTCAAGGGTTGTATCTCAAGTTTTGAAGTTAGGTAAGTGGCAAAATAAAAGTTGGCGAAAGTTATCGTAGGTTTCTTTTTAAAGATTTCTCTGAAATTTGTGTCAAATATGTCAGAGGTTTTCTCCTAATCTATAAAAAGTTATAGGGACCACGACCTATCAAATTGAAGGTCTACGAGTCTAATTTCCAATGCATCAAATCGTTTGTTCATACGACTTCAGAATAGAGAGATATTCGCATTTTCACGAGACTGCGCAAACAGGCAGGTGAGGTGGGGCCCTAGGTCGGTGGAACTTTTTATATATCTTTTTCTTCGACTTTTTCTTCATTTTTTCCAGTTAAGAACCTGAAAACTTAGAAAACCTATTTGAGCTCGTCATCATGGTATAATTTATTTTATCGATTTCGTTGCATATCATACTTTGGTGTTGGGACAGCAAGGGTTTGGACATATTTTAAGATTTTGAGGTGTATTACGAACTTAAGATCAAGGTAAGACCCTTCTTTCATCGACTCTAGCTTTGATAAGCCGCAAATAGCAATTTGCGATGAAAATACATATCTTTTATCGGATTATCGTGGTATCTTCTATTCTTGTGTGTTGATTATGGTTCTGCCTTGTGGTAGTATCGAGGGGGGTTGTGAGTAAAAGTCATTAGGCCACGTGAATTCAATGAAAAAGGTATGTTAAGGCTATTCCCTTCTTACGACATGTTTCCTTAAAGCTTAGGAGCTATGTAATTAGGTTGTTATCGTTGTTATACTTGTAGCCATTATTTTTTATTGTTGGTTGCTCGAGTGGATATAATCCTCCCTTGTCGGTATTCTTATTCAGTTGGTAGTGTCCCTATGTTGGACACGACTTAGTGGCTATTCGTATAGGTTGCTTATAGCTAAATTGCTCGCTTTTAGTCTATTGGATTGTTATTGTTGCCTTTGGGGCTATAGTAGTTAGTTGCAGGAATGTGATATATGTCTAAAAGGGCTATGTTTTGCCTACGGGGCTATATTGATGCCTAGAAGGTCTATGAGTTGCTTACGGGGCAATATTGATGCCTAGAAGGGCTATGAGTTGCCTACGGGGCTATATTGACGCCTAAGAAAGCTATGTGCTGCTTACAGGGCCATGTTGTTGCCTAAGAGGACTATGAGTTGTCTATAAGCTATATTGATGCCTAAGAGAGCTATGTGTTGCCTACGGAGATATATTATTGCCTAAGAGGGCTATGTGATTGCTTACGAGGCTAGGGGACTACCGATAGGGGTATATAGACTAATTGGCACTTTTTGGGCTTATGAGGGCCTGGGTAGGTGATCTTGTGTGTTGTTTGTACCTGCCGAGCTTATGTGGGCTTGGTTAAGTTGTTGTTTTATTATTTTTGATATGTTTAGATTTAGGAGCAGGTCAGTACACTTATCTTATCCTATTTATTTATCGGATTACTCCCAGTATAGTAGGATACCTGCTCATAGTCTATTGCCTTTCATACTCGGTACATTATTTCATACTGATACCCCATTGCCTGGGGGTACTGCATTCATTCCTGCAGGTCCCGACTGATGACCCAATAGACCTCCTCAGCAGCAGGATTGACTTCTATCCGATTGGCTAGCCCCTTTCCTCCGGAGCTGCCAGAGTTGAGAGGTTTGTTAGCTTTTGTTGTATATATTTTTATGGGTAGGCTGGGGCCCTGTCCCGCCAGTCTTTACTACTCTTAGAGGCTTACAGACTAGTGTGTGGGGTGTATAGCTACGTTATGGCCATGCTGGTCTAGTTTGTTGGTTTGCTGAAGCTTGTTAGTTGTTTGATGTATTGTCTTGATATATACCTGCTTTCAGTTTCGGTATAGAGATCATGGTGGCCTCGACGGCCCAATCAGGACTTCTGTGGTAGTTGGCTATTTCTTTATATGAACTCTTGGGAGTAGCTGTTTCTTTTATAGATCTGTTGACAGGGGCCTTGCTGGCCGAGGGCTTAATTTTAAGCCGAGATATATTTATTTGTTTTCTTGATTGCGTGTGGCTGCCATGCGCTAGTAGCAAATGGTTCAGTAGTGTCGGCTCGGGCCTGAGTTTTGGCATTAGGAGCCAGTTGTGCCCCTTGAGTTTGGGGCGTGACAGTTTTGATCTGAATCTAATGGTGGAAAAATCCCTAATTTGGGTGTGGGGATCATGGGTTTGGTCTTGGGTTATTGGGTTTGTTATAATCTGGGTAAATTAGACCTTAATTATTGATCCTTGCATATTATTACTTGTTTTTAGACCACGAACAAGCTGAAAGAATCCGGAAAGGGAAGATTCAAGTGCCTTAGGGGGATTCAAGCTTGGTTTCGAGGTAGGTGATGGTTTGATTTCTTGTTTGTGTGATGTATGTTAGTATTTGCTTAATTGTAATGCATGTATGTATGTGAATGTTGCATTATTGATCACATCTAATACAAATGAGTATGAATGAATGATTGTAAGCCATGAATCAACACTTGATTGTATGATTATGAGAATGTACATTATGATTGTGATTGTGGCATGTTGAATGGATCGGGTGTCACGTTCCGACACACTAACTGGGATACATATTGAAACAGGTGTCACGTTTCGACATACTAAATTGGATCGGGGGTCACGATCCGGCACACTAACAGTTTGGGTATGGGTTTCATGAGAGGACCATTGACTTGTCATATATGCGTATTACTGAGAATGTGGAATTGTACATTGCTCCTGAAATGATAATTGATATTGTATATATTTGGTATATGCGTGTTTACTATGTTGTTCACTTACTGGAATAGCCGCGTGATCCTACCAGTACATTGTGGTTGTGTACTGATACTGCACTTGCTCTTTCTTTGTTGAGCACAGGGCATCTTCAGGCGGCTACTGACAAACCTCATTTAGGAGATCAGTGATCGAGACCGGATTTCAAAGGTGAGCTAGTTCTTTCAGGCTGCCATGGAGTCCTTTTCGTTTAGTCCATTTCTTCGGACTCAGACTATTGTTTAGATACTTCCTATGTTTGGATGGGGTTGTACCCTTTTCTTAGATTGTTGCACTTTAGATGTTTTGGTACATTGACTTTCAGGTTCTAGGGGTTAATTTCCGCATTAGTTGTTAGATGTTAGTTGAACTTCCGGAGTTTATGGGAACTCCACTTTATTTCTGCATTTAAACCTGCTTCTGTATCTTTAAATGTTTAGTTTTAGGGTTAGTTGGTTAGTAGTAATGGTTCTCCCACCGGAGAGTTAGTGTGGGTGTCAATCACGACGGTCTGGGTCGTGATAAAGTTGGTATCAGAGCCAGGTTTTGTTGATCTCGATGTAGCAAAATGATTCTAGTAGAGTCTTGCGGAACGGTACAGAGACGTCTGTACTTTTTCTTTGAGAGGCTATAGTACTTTAGGAAATCTCTCTGTTTTGTTTTGTCTTATTTCGTGCTATAACTTGATTCCAATTGGTATCTGGTGATCCAAATTGGTATCTAATCTCCTTCACTCTTCTGTGACTTTAGTCCATCAATATTTTGGTGATATGACTTTCGGATGATTTTCTTGCAGAACCTTTACAGAACCCTCTATAGGGAGTTAGGGGAGCAGTACATGAAGCCTCACCATTTTTACACATATCTTGGGTATTTAGGAGCCATTTTTACAAGAATTAGAAGATTTTCTCAATATTTCATGTGTTAGCCCATGAATATTTTGGTGATATGGCTTATGAACAATTTTTTGCAAAACATTTATGGAACCCTCTATAGGGAGTTGGGGAAGTAGTACGCGAAGCCTCACTAATTTTTGCACATATTTCAGACATTTAGGATCCACTTTAAAGGAATTAGGTGATTTTCTAAGTTTTTCGTGTGTGTTAGCCTATGAATATTTTGGTGATATGACTTTCATACGAATTCTTTACCAAACTTTTAAGGAACCCTACGTAGCGAGTTGGGGATGGGGGAGAGTACGTGAAGCCTCACAATTTTTACACATATTTTGGACATTTAAGAGCCTTTTTACGAGAATTAGGCGATTTTCTCAAAAAAATTTCATGTGTGTTAGCCTATAAATATTATGGTGATATGACTTCTGGACGAGTTTTTTGCAATTTTTTATGAAAACTTTCGTAAGGAGTTGGGGGAGCAGGACATGAAGCCTCACCAATTTTTGCACATATTTTGGACATTTAAGATCTATTTAATCCGAATTAGGTGATTTTCTGATTATTATTTTCGTGTGTGTTAGACCATGAATATTTTGGTGATATGGTTTTCGAATATTTTTTTTGTAAAACCTTTACGCAACTTTCCTTATGGGGTTAGGGGAACAGTGCGTGAAACTTCACTATTTTTTGCACATATTTTGGACATTTATGATCCATTTTATAGGAATTAAGCAATTTTCTCAATTTTTCGTGTGTGTCCGCTCATTAATATTTTGGTGATATGGCTTTCAGATGATTTTTTTTTTTGCAAAACCTTTAAGGAACTCTCCGTAGGGAGTTGGTGGAGTAGTTTGTGAAACCTCACCATTTTTGCTCTTATTTTGGGCATTTAGGAGCCATTTTACAAGAATTAGGCAATTTTCTCAATTTTTCGTGTGTGTTAGCTAATGAATATTTTGTTGATATGAATTTTGGATGATTTTTCGCAAAACCTTTACAGAATCCTCCGTAGGGAGTTGGGGAAACAGTACGTGAAGACTCACCATTTTTTGCATATATTTTGGACATTTAGGAGCTATTTTACTGGAACTATGCGATCTTCTCAACTTTTAATGTTAGTCGATAATATTTTGGTAATACAGCTTCCGGACGATATTTTTTTTGCAAAGTACATATTTCATTAGACTCTTTATTAAACATATTATGTCCTTCTTAACGGTTAAATTTAATTATTCTATTTCATTTACAAAAAAATTAATTTCTTGTTGATGGTATCTACCCTTTATGTACAATGTCTCCTATAAAGTAAAGGTGAAGGATTGAAATTTTCTCATTACTCTTTCTTTAAATTTATCGATCAAAAGAATTGCAACAGATAAAATAACTGCCAGAAGAAATATTTTTGTCAGACAAGAAAGCAAATTACAAAAAAAAGAAGCTAAAATCAAGGGTATATATGCTCTAATTTTTGGACGATGTGTCCCAAAAGTATGACGGAGGATATCTGCATACCTTTTACGATAGTTCGGAGGTATATTTGTCCTTTTACCCAAAAATATAAAACTCAAGGTAGTTGGATGATTTGGACCATATATGATCACTATAACTTCATAGTAAATATAATGCTTAAATATGAAAATAAAATTGAAATAAAAGACAATGAATGTTCTAGTCTACTCACGGATTCAATCAACAATGAGTCTGCTTAATAATATTACTTTTCTTTACAAACTTATCAATCTAATAATTCTTAAACAAAACAAACAATAAGATTACATAGTAATGAAAAATGAAAAAAATACTTTGGTACAAACATAATAATAATACAAATATAAATTTAAATTCAAATGATAATGTAAGTTATCATTTTTTTATATGTTGTGGTGAATAGAAAGATAGCCTGCAGTTATAACTTATATAGTAATATGGAAGTAAACAAAATAAAATATATTGCCCTTTGTATACTATTCAATTAAACGTAATAGAAGAGATTTTACAATATAAATATAGTAGTAATTGTTTTAATGTCATTTATTAGACTTTAATATATTATAAATTTCATTCACTTCTACGTTGTAGATAAACACTCATGAATTAATCATTGCTCCTTTAGCTTCCACCATAAAAGTCATTCGTTACTTTCTTTCACCCGTTTTTGTGTGCTTTTGTTATTATTACACATAGATTGTATTTTTAATTATCATCAAAAAGTTTTTTACTTAATATTTTCCTACTTTTAGTATTTAGTATTAGTATATATTTAATTAATTAGATATTTATATATTTTCAATAATTAGTATATATTTAATTAATTAGATATTTATATATTTTCAATAATTTATAAGGATAAATGACATTTCAACTTTTAACTTGGGATCCCGTTGTATATCATATTGTATGCTTCCAAATTATTGCTTCATAATAAGTGTATGCAATGATAAATTTAATAAAATTTGTTTTGAAATAAAATTTGGACAAATAATTATAGATTTATAGTGGATAAATGTATATGAGAAATCCTTTCAATAACACAACAATAACAACATCATTGATACTTCACTCTCAAAGCATCCTTAAAACATTTACATAAATTTTATGAGAACATGCTTGATTTCGATCATAAAAATAATCAAAAATAAATTCACTAGATACAGTGTATTGGAGGTAAATATAATATATTTAAATGCAATTCAATTAAAATACGTAATTATTGAAACAATGAATGCATTGAATAATTACTACTTCCTCTGTCCAATAATAGTTGATCACTATTGACTTGACACACCCCTTAAGAAACAATAAATAATAGGAGTAATAATATTTAATAGTAAGGATAAAATAGACACAAAAAGATAAATTATCTCTTGATTTCCTAAATTGGACAAGTATTATTGGATAACTATTTTTAATATAGTGTACAACTATTATTAGACTCTGTTGTTTGCTCATTTGAAATTCCTTAAATGAGTCTTCACTCATTCACCCATTAAAGATAATTGCTAATTATGGAGCCTTTATTTTTGTAGAAGTTGGTCAAAAATATGATTATTGCTAATGTCTATTTCTTGAAGTGAATCGTCTTCAATGCCTTTATGGCTTTTACTCTTAGAGATTAAAGATGATCATTCTTTCTATAAATCTTCTTCAAGTACTCATGGTTTGTGTGTGGAAAAAGAGAGCAATATTCTTATTCTTCTAATTTTCTTTTGTAGTCGGGTTTTCTTGTATTTATTTAGTCAGTCTCTGTGCTTCTTACTTTATACTAGAAGAATATATTGAATTCTAGGTAGCGAGTGACGCCTCAAGCTCTAAAGAATTCTCTACAAATTGTGTGATCAAATATGTTTTGTAAGATTTTCAACAATGCAAACCTCTCCTATAATAGGTGTAGGTTCAATTTTTACCATCCCTCTTCTCCTTTTCCTAAACCTCCAATGTATAATTTTTTTTTAAAAATCCAGCATTTTTGTCTACTTTATACTACATTTAATTTTGGCTTCATTTAAGTCGATCACTTTTATTTAATTAATTATGTGTTCAATAGAAACTAAGCAAGATGATAGAGTAGGGAGAGAAGCTAATCCTCCTGTATTTTCATTAAATTAGGTTTGACCATAGATTTTAGATAAGATTTTGAAAATTTTATTTCCAATAAACATTTGACCATAAATTTTGAATCTCATTTTGAAAAGCTATCTTCAAAATATTTCAAGTTCCAAAAACAGTTTCCAGGAGAAATTCACTTTCACCTCACAAAGTGCAATTCTTCGCAAGTAAAATCATGTTGAAACACAATTTCAAAACTCAAATATTCAGAAAAGGTTGTATTAAAGTTTCGATCGGTTAATAACATGGTAATGGTAACTGCCCCTGCCACTACCGGAACTGATAATAATAAAAGTCGGAATGTTGTTCTAGTCACTAGAACGGACTGCACAAATAGAGGTGATCTATGCATAGTCTTTCGCTTTTGCAAGATCTTGAGAGATACTACAAGTCCTCCGTCCCAGATTCCATCTCCACGGCCATCCGGTACTACCAAAAAGTCTCATGCTTACGTTACTGTTATTGATGGTAAGCTTCAACTTCAAAATCAATGGTCACACGAGAGCTAAGAAAGCAAAATGTACAAAAGGTGAAAGCATTTCCTTCGATAAAAACTGAGGAAGATTACACTTGTACAAGTTTTACAACTTACAATGATACATCAGACATTTTGCACATCAATTTTTCACTTTCTGTATGTTTTCAGTTCTTACCTTCATTACCATGGCCTATTTTCATGACACTATCTGCTTCAACACCAAGAAAAACAAATAAAATAACTTAATGAACAGGATTGGTGATCTTCCACCTATCCCTCACCCCACCCCCCTTTCTCTAAAGCCATGTTAAATGTCATCAAATGCTTCGAAAAGAACCAAGAAAGAAAACGCCACGCGAACTAGAGAATACAAATAAACATTTAGTTGTATTTAGTCGATCGACCTCAACTTGTTTGGATGCATTCAACTCTCAATGGCATTAGTTGATGAGGGTGGTGACAGCGAGACCTGGTTTTGAGATTGAGACTCGGCTTGCGCCTGGGGCTGTTTTGTCTGCTCAGCAAGTCTGTTCATTCTTTCAAGCAGTTGGGTTGCTTTTCGTCTGCCTCTTTCGGTTCCATTTTGTACTAAATCCGTCAAAGGACCTATCAAACCAAGTCGCTGTGCTTCGACCAGATGATGTTGGTCACCAGAGCAGAGGTGTACTAAAACTGCAGCTGCATTTTCTTTGTTTCTGGGAGAACCATTTGAGATCACGTCTACCAAAACAGGAACCGCATCTGCAGCTCCGATAGCTGCCTTCCCTTCTGGATGACTTGACAAGATTGCTAATATAGCAAGTGCTTCATCAACCATACCGCCTTGAGGTGTGAGCAGCCGCATCAATGTAGGTACAACTCCAGCCCTTATTGCCCTGCCCTTGTTCCCTTGATAAATGCATAGATTGAAAAGTGCTGTAGCCGCGTCTTTCTTTCCCCTTTGTGTACCTTCACTTAGTAATGCTACAAGCGGAGGAATCGCTCCTGAAGAACCAATGGTGACCTTATTTTCATCGATAACTGAAAGGCTGAAAAGGGTGGCTGCTGCATTTTCACGTGCTTCCATGCTCCCCTTCCTGAGTACATGAACAATACCAGGCACTGCCCCTGAAGTTACGATGTGTCCTTTATTATTCTCACATATGGAAAGGTTGAGAAGTGCTGTAACAGCATGCTCTTGAGTTCGAGAATCAGGTGTGGATAGAAGATGGACTAGCAGAGGAATGGCACCAGCTTCAGCTATTGCAACACGGTTATCAGTATTACGCTTAGCAAGAAGGCGGATTTCACCTGCAGCAGAACGCGCCTCTTCGGGGCTACCAGATTTGAGCTTTCTCAGGAGATTCTCTATCATCGAGTGCTCAGCAGGAGTGCATGCAGATGCAGACTTTTTGGGTGGAGAACTGCCTGGTCTTCTAGGTGGTTCAATCCCATTCGCTTCACACCACTGTGCTATAAGGCTACGCAATACATAGTTGGGTGTCAGAGATTTGCTTGTGAGGGCTTGTTGAGTCTTGGGACAAGTGCTATGTCCAGCTTCCAGCCACTTCTCAATACAAGAACGTTCATAGGTCTGCAGTAAAGTAAAATATTAACCTATTAAAAACTATAATAAAGAAATTACAACTCCACCTTTAAATGAAGTATTATCTAGTGGATATACATGTCTTGTTTCTAAGGAGATGAACAAAGGAGCGGTCACTAGCATGAGAATAGTAGTAGGAGATCCAAAGGGGTTTCCTATAACAGTGGGTCTGCACCAAGGATCGACATTGAACCCTAATTGTCCTTAGTTATGGATGAGCTAACCAACAAGATACAAGATGAGGTTCCATTACTATTTGCTGATGATCTTCTGTTGATTGACAAGACCAGCGACTGGTTCAATCAAAAGCTTGGACTATGAAAAACTACTTTAGAGAGTATGGGTTTTAGGACAAGTAGAAGTAGAAGTTTGAATACATGCACAACAAGTTTAGTCAACATAAGAAGAGGAAAGTTGAGGCAAGACTGGACAGTATTGTGGTCCAAAAAATGTAGGCAAATTTAGATATAATCTAGACTCGTTTTCAAGAGAATGGAATGATAGATGATTCATAGAATTAAAGCCGGATGATTGAAATGGAGAAGTGTTATCGGAGTGTTATGTGATAGAAGGAAGCCTAACAAAGTCAAAGATGAGTTTTACAAAATAGTTATAAGACCAGCAATGTTATATGGTAGTGAATCTTGGACCGCTAAAGTCTAAGATATCCACAAGATAAGTGTTGCATAAATGCAAATGCTAAGATGGATGGCACTCATAGAAGATTAGATAAGATAAAAGTGATCACATTAGCCAGAAGGTGCAAGTAGCAGATATTGAGGATAAAATAAGAGGTCGCTAGAGATAGTTTGATCATGTCTTGCGTAGACCTACAAATGCACCAGTAGTAGGTATGAGCCTATGGTGACAAAAGGTGTTCAAAGGGGACGAGATAGACCTAATGGAAGTGAGTAGTAAGACCTCTAACTTAGCTAAAGATAAGACTATGGAGAAAAAATCTATGTAAGTGATATCTACTAGTTGGGAATAGTTTTAGTCTACTTAGAGGACTTCTAATATAATAGCATTATTATTATTATTATTATTACTACTACAACTATTACTACATTCATTTACATAGGTTTAACTTTTTTCACTTTTATTTGTATTTGGTGTGATGATGAAATGAGTTGCGCTTACATGAAAAAGTTAGGATTCATATAGCAGAACCCAACTTGTTTGAGACTAAGGCATAGTTGTTGTCTTATTTCTATTGATGTTTGATCAGCATGTTCGAACCAACTGACTAATATGTAACCTAGTTCGTATATTGGTGATTTTACACTTTTGCAGCTCTTCTCTAGAAAAAGCTATGACCCTAGATGATGTGATGGTTCTTTTTTCTTTTTCCGATAACTAGTAGATGGGATAGTTCTTCAAAATCATTTCTTGAAAATGAAATACATAGATAGCCCCTTTAAGTTGTAGCAAGTAAGGAAAACGATTTTTTCTCTAAATGTTTTTCTTTATTTGTTAATTACACGTGTCAAATTATTCATTACGAATTATACGTCTTTGTTCTTTAATTGGTTCATTTGACACATCATTGGCAAGTGTAACTCACACATATGGTTTACAGGAATCGGGTGTTTGTAAGCCACATTATTTCCGACTATAGGTGTATCTGGTCATTCGGATAGTTAAAATGTTTAAGTAATCGTTGGAGAAAGGGGCTATGTATTTTGCCTTTCTTAAAATAAGCATATCAAATACTGCTGCCTAATTGAAACATAGAGATTAATGATCTGCAGCAATCACTGATGGATTATAATTCTGACAAACAACTAATAAGTACACATAAACACAAAAGCAAGTTATTCGTTATCTATCCTCGTAAATGTATGACGGGATGAAAGGGAAGAATCAGGTAATAACATCTTTCTGTAATGAAAGAACAAGAAAAAGATAGTTTCAACTAAATTTTATACCAATAGGCTAAAAGGACACAGCATCAATACCTGTCCAGTTGAAACAATGACGGGATCTGTCATCAACTCCAAGGATATAGGGCAACGAAAATCATCTGGTATAACTGGGGCCTTCTGGCTTCCGTCTGCAAATGCTTGTCCACTAAAATTTGATGACTTATCTCTTCCATAAGAATCAATGTTCGGATTCTCAGTCTGTACAAAATCCTTAATTTTCTTCAGTAGCATTGACATCTTCTCTATTCTCTCCTCGGGATCCCCATCAGTAGCAATGACCATTTCATGCAAAGCTAGTGATTCTTGTTTAAGGTCATCTAACTCGGTCAGCTGTAGCTTATCAACTAACCTCCTTAGGACATCTTGATCTACAGCGGCATCATTACTCCTGCTATAAAGAGACAGCAAATCTTCATGCAGTTCAACATCAGGTGTTTCAACCCTTCCTTTGGCTCTTCGGAACTGAGAAAGGACAAGTGCAACCTGACAGCAGAAGAAGTTATAGATGGTGAAGAACTGCAGATGAAATGTGTTTAACCATAGACCATTTATTCCATCATGAGCTCAGGTACTTATGTTGCTTCTTCCAGAAAAAACTCCCATTTTGGAATGAAGAGATAATTAGAAAATGATGTGTACCTGTTCTTTAACTTCGTCAGATATTTCAAGCTTTTCATAATAAATTCCATTCAAAGCTTGTTCAATCTGGGATGTCAGCTCTTGAAATTTATTCATAATATGCTCCATTTCTAGCACCTGCAAATAGACACCATTTCCTTGAGTATTTAAATTAAATTGTGTAGGACATTGTATCGCTGATGGTTCAAAGAATCTCACTGCATTCTACAAGGATTAGACATCCTACATGCAAGGAATGCATAACTCACAATAAAATAGAAAACTGCATGATACAAAATACCAGCTTTAATTCAAAATTGGTTTCTGAGAATATCATTAGGCAATGCAAATTGTGAATCACCAGATGAAAGCATCACGTTCAGACATCTCTTGACATCCTAAGACCGAGTCAGTTTATCGTGTTTGGATATCAGGTCAATCAAGCAGTTAATGTAAAGTTCACGAGGGACCACATTCCTAAAAGTTAATAGCTATGCATGAAGAGTCCTTCCCTAGAACTATAAACCTCCGCAATTACCATCAAGTCCAGTAACAATTCCTAGTAGAAGCTACCAAGGGTGCTTCTCTTACTATTTGTTATAGAATTTTCACCTTTTTTAATCGGCAAAATGTGACATTCTTCATAATCTAATTGACTTTCTCAAATAATTGTTGAGACATTATCGACTTGATTCAATTGCACATATTAGAGAAGAGTGTGCCACCAATGCCCCACTTGTGGGATTACACTGAGTATGTTGATTGAACTTATTTGATTCATTACCCTGCTTTCCTAAAACTAAGCAACGTTTAACAAATGAGAAGGAAAAAGCGATGGAGACACACACACACACGCGCGCGTGCGCGCGCACACACACACATATATATATTCTATTTACGACTTTTTTCATTAAAGCGTGCATTTTATTTGCACTTAATTAAGCCCTAAGGGACCATAGAGGTTTTTTGCACTTTTCACTTTTGATAACACTGGAAGCGCCCAATGCGTTTTGATAATCAAGATATATTTCCATGGAAAAATCCATTGGAAAGATGTAAAATTGTGGCAAAAAGAACAGGATCTCCCTAAGAGGCTAGGAAGAACAAGTAGTGAAATTTCTCCAAGAAATCTTTCAGTCATGAGTTAGAGATAATGATCCTCCTTCCAGTAGTGCTAGATTAATGTATCAAGTCATACGAGCATCCTGGGTAGGAATTGATTATCTAGATGTGAGAATACATGGAGATTTCAACTGAAAAGTTGGAAGCTAGACCATCAATCATGTGGAACTCAAACTCCCCGAAAATCGAATGATAACTCTAACCAGGTAATTGTGTTGTTGCATTATTAATTGCAACTCTAATCAGGTAATGGTGTGTTGTTGCATTATTAATTGCTTGCAATCCTGAACCAGAGAATGCATTATGGATTATCGAAATCCATCAGCATCGGGGATTACAGGAATCCAAAAGTACATCCAACATTAAAGCCATGTGAACAAAATCAGAGTCCACAAGTGAGCCACATTTATTAATAGAATTTTCAACCGTCTGTGTATTCATTATCCATTTACTGTGTATTCCCATGTACGAAGAGAGTATTACGAGGGTCAAAATCAGTAGGTGGCATGGATGACTCAAATATAATAAATGGCTGCACACTAAAAGGACAGAAATACAACCAGAGCCAACACTTTCCATACACAGATTGAGTTAGTGTAGATCCAACCTACTCGAGACTAACTTAAAGAGAAAATCTCTACCATAATCTCGAAAAATCTTAGTGTACTGGCAGCAACAACAATCGTTATTATAAAAATGAAAAAGAATATTTCTTTCACCTTATAAGTGTATTCACTTATCCTTTGTAGCTAATTTGCAACATCATATCACGAGAAAAAGATCAAAATTGTCTCTTGTCTTTGAGTTTAGATTAATGATCCGTTATCTTTGACATGGAACACTAATAATCTTTCTTCTTTGCCAAGATGATGCATTTTTAGTCTCCTCCAACATTTTCTGTTTATTTGTTACTGTACTTACTATTTCTTTTCTTTTCCTTTGTTGGAGAAACCATGTGTGGCCTAAAATTGTACCCCGTAAAGCTATCTTAATCCATTAAAGGCCTGGTATAGTTATGCCGACCCATCTAGCTCCGGGGAGGTGAGACCGGAACTAAAGCCCGGATAAGTCCTCATCTATAACTGCTTCCGGTGAATCCAGGATTCTCTCCGTCAGTTAGTTACTCACACACGTAATGGTTAAATATGCTAATAAATGATAATTGTCATTATGAGAGCCGGAATACGTGGGAAATGTTACTTAGGGTTAGGTCATAAATACATCCCTTCCCCTCATTTGTAACCTATCTGATTTCATACAAGAACTACTTGACTCTCTGAATTGAAACTCAAGCTCTTGCTTTTCCCAGTGATGTTGCTAGACAATTACGCCGGAGACTATTATAAAGATTCTCTTTTTCTCTTATATTCACTATTTTATTGCCTGTTATTATTGCTCATCGCTTGATCATATTCTTTAACAAGTAATTTAGCATTAAAAACATACTATTTGGTCATTATAGTTCAATTGTTACTTTAAGACTCGGATGTAGGGGTAAACAATGATTTTACCATAAAAGTAAGTCCATTTATCTTTATTTTCTTCTTGTTGCTCACGTTTTTTAAGTGTAAACTGAATCTATAGAAAAAGATACAATTAGCATTCTCGGCAAGATTTCAAGTATCAAACTTTCTGTTTTGCTGATCAACTTGCCAAAACTCGCACCAGAATTAATATCATTAAATCGCAAAACTTAAATACCCATGTGAGTACTGGTTCATAAAAGTGTAAGCATTTCCATAATCCATATTTTGTATATTACTGTATTTCTTACTTGGGTTCCATAAATTTAAAATTTGCAGCTTTGGTTGTTTTACTTTGGTAAGTTTCCTACGAAAAAAATCATAACTTTTTTAGTTCATAAATTTTCCTATAGTGCTAGATGGAAAATGTTGGAGGAGACTGAAAATGCACCATTCTTTGGCAAAGAAAGAGGACTATTAGTGCTCCAATGAAAAGATAAACAGATTATTTTGAGTCTAAACCTAAAGATAAGGGATAATTTTGGTCGATTTCTCTTTGTCACCGATCTAATGATTTGTAACTAGAGAAGTTTATTTTGTCATTTGTCCTATTTTTGATGGACAGAGTTACCTGATACCTATTGCTGAGCTTGAAGATATCACATGGAATTAGTGAAGATGAGCCAACCCAAGTATCACATGGAATTAGTGAAGATGCGTCAAGCTGGCTCAGACACCACGGATACCAAAAAAAAACTAGAGGAATTTATTTCGCCATTTGTCCTATCTTTAGTGGACAGAGTTAGCTGATACTTGTTGCTGAGTTGGCAGGTATCACATGGAATTAGTGAAAATGAGCCACCTCAAGTAACACATGGAATTAGTGAAGATGTGCCAAGCTGGCTCAGACACCACAGATACCAAAAAAAAAACTAGAGGAATCGCCATTTGTCCTATCTTTAGTGGACAGAGTTACCTGATACTTGAACTGGCAGGTATCACATGGAATTAGTGAAAATGAGTCAGCTCAAGTATCACATGGAAGTAGTGAAGATGCGCCAAGCTGACTCAGACACCACGGATACCCAAAAAAACGGAGGAATTTTAGAAAACAGTGAAAAAAAAATCAAATATTTTCTAGAGGTTTCATCTCAAAATTCTTCAATGTGGAAACTAATCAGAAACAAATCCATCATTAATCCTAAAAAATCAAACAGAAAATGTAAAGAATTTACTACCATTAAATTTGTTACCCAATCATTTCAGCAAATAAACAATTTTTTCACCAAATTTCAAACAGAAGAAAACCAAAAATAATCAATTTAACGAACTTCAATTTAACTTCAAACAAGTTAAACACAAAATCAAACTGAGAAAATCTAAAGAAAACCAGCTGAATTTAAACTTATAATAAGTAAACATACGCACCAGATAAATCTTGCTGCCTTCGCTACCAAATTTGAGCAATTCCTTAGCAGATTCAAGGGCTTTTTTTAATGAAATCAACGACTTCATAGATTCAACTGGTATTTTCTCTTTGCTGTCACGAATCTCTTCGAACATTGGAGTCAACAACTTGAGCCTTCTAGCTAAATTGCACAACTGTTTCTTCACCGAATTTCTGAACTCTGAAATGCTCGATATATCATTAACTATTTCAATCAACTTTTTAGCTACTTCTCCTTTATCTTCTTCTCCCATTGCTTCAAAGATCCAAAATTCAAAAAATTTGAAGAATGAAATGAATGTTTGATTTAGTTGCTAAATTTGAAAGAAAAGGTCGCCGGAGATGGTCGACTCCATTAGTTAGAGAGAGAAAGTTGAAGAGAAAAAATGGCGTTTTTTTATTTATTTTAGTCTATGGAATTGAGAGTTTGAGACTATAGAGAGAAATGGGGACAAGGAGGTGAAATATATTTTTATTTTATTTTTGTATATTATTTTTTTATATATATTTTTGTTTGTGGCTCGGCTTGAGGTGTTATTGAGTTGGCTTAACTAGGGTTAGATTTTGAGATTATTCCTTTTTTGGCTTAACTAGGGTTAGATCTTCAATACTTAACCAAGGTTTTTGATGAATAATAATGTACACTTTCATCTCTTTTTTTTTTCTTTTTAGCAATTCCTTGCTTAGGGTTTATAAGCAAAAAAAAAAAAAAAACAAGTGAAATAGGGCGTACCTAGTATTTCATGTTCATGTATAGGGTTAGGAAAAATTGAAATGTGATTTTATATTTATGCATGGTTGGAAATGAGACATAGATAGTCTATTCTGATTAAGAATATTTTTGATAATTTCTTTTTAAATTTTAAGAATGGATTACTATTAAGTGAATTAGATGATCAATTTTTTGCTCATAATTTAAAATAAAGACTTGTTTGTCACTAACGAGATTGGAATGGAGGTTTAGGTTTTCTTAGTTAGATGGGAGGAATGTTCGCGACAGTTATCTGTTTGATCAAGTTAAAGATTTGTTTCACCTCATCATGCAGATCAACGTAACAATCTTTTGTAGTAAATGAACGATAAGATCATCATTATGATGGGTTTTTGTTTCTCCGAGCAAAAGCTTCAGAGTCTCGTAGAGTTATGTCAGTTATTTCAGAGTCGTCTTTTGATGTATTAGTTATATATGTTTTATCTTTTTACATATTTAATTAGAAGTGTGCTCAGAAAGAAATGTTGCACTCGCTAGTGAGTTGAAAATCTGAAATATAACTTTTAATTGAAGTCGAAAGTTTCTTGACCAATCACTAATTTTTAAATAATGTTTTTAAAAGAATCAGAAAAAAAAAATATCTTATCATATCAAGCCGGTCTTTTAAGTTTTTCTTTTTCCACAATTATCTTAATTTAAGTATTAATATTAATATTAATATGTTTGCTTAGCTGTAGACAGAAAAAAATAATCTTATAGAGCTCGGCTTAGCAGCTTAAGTTTTTGTGTTTCTGACTGAAAAAACAAAAAAAATAAAAACAGCTTAAGTTTGTGTTTGGGATTTTAGCTGTAACTGTTTGCCAGGTCAGTATGAGTCTGGTCCTAAAAGACACAGAGCTATAAGCTCTTTCAAAATACAAAAAATAAAAATAAATTTCGTAAATAATGCTAATTGCACCCAAATTTACGAAAATAAAGATATTTTAATTAATAATAAAATATAGATTTTTGATTTAAAGATATGGTATAATATATTTTGTATATTATATTTGTGTGCATAATAATAGTGAATATTACTATATTTGCGCACATAATTAGTGTATCCATACGCAGAATGAATCTTGGGGTTCACCCGATCCCCCGAACAATAATTATATTCCCTCCGTATCATTTTGTGTGATATTTTTTGAATTCGAGATTCAAACAAATCTATCTTTGACCGTAAATTTTTTCATAGATCTTTTAAATATTTTGAATTATCAATTATTGTGACATAGTATTTTTTACGTAGTTTACAAATATATAAATTTCATTTCAAAAAAATTGAAGATTTCATGTTCAAATTGTCGGTCAAACTTAAACTGTTTGGCTCTCGAAAAATGAAAAGTGTTACATAAATTGGGAAAGAGAGATTACTATATATTTCTAGAGAGAGAGAGAGATTTTGAATAAATTGAACACAAAAATAAAGGTTGATTCAATGGTTTCGGCGGTTCAAATTTCACCTTGAGTTTTCAAGTTCAATTTTCAATCATCATATTTTTATTTGTAGAATTCCTTTATCGAAATTCTGAATCTATCACTGTTTACACGTATACAATATCACCGTACCAGAATACAATATATCCATAAGCATAACAATAGTAAAAATATATTATATCGCACATTTAATAAGTATATTCACATATATACAATATCTATATCTAAATGTTTTCATATGAATTCTGATTTATGTGTATTTTTAATCATTATCTCTTAATGCGCTTTTTTAATACATATGCACATTATTTATGATTAACTATTGTCTTAGAGTAATAGCTCGAATTATAACCCTCTTAATGAAGATAAATTAACATGATGAAAGGAGAAGCAAATTTATTCAAATTTAAAGCAAAGTGGAAACCTTTTTGAAAAATTCTAAAACTGTTCGTGATGTATGTTTTTATTTTTGGATTATTATTTATAGGTGCAGAGCACCTGCTATAAAACCACTAAATTCGCCACTGGTATTATATTTTGTTGTCTTTTATTTAGTTATTATATTTTTTTAGACACTCTTTTAAAATAATAAATAATTAAAAGTATTTTTTTTAATTAATTTATTCTTAGCTCATTTATTAGTTTTCGATGTATATAATGGTTTTATTCTTCATGGCTCGCTACTATAAGCACATAACTTATATTGTATTTGCCTTGAGTTTGAACCTTCCTCGCAGTGAATTTTGTGATTATTTTTTAAATGTTTTCGTAGAAAACTTTCGGGTAGAAAATATTTTTTAGTGTTTGGTTTGTGAAAGAAAAATATTTAAAAGAAAATATCTTTTATTTTTTACTATAGAGTAGAAAATACTTTTTAGGAAAATAATATCTGACCAGGAAACTAACCTCGATAATCAATCTAGGACATGACTCCGACACGCGAACTAGGACACAACCCCGACGACCGATCTGAAATGCAATCTTGAGATTTGACCCCGACTTTCGACTAGAGACCCGACATTCGAATTGGGACCGAATATCCGACCCAGGACCTAACTCTGACACTCGAACTTGAACACGATCGATTAATCTGGATTTCAATTTCGACGCTCGAATTGAGACCCAACTTCCAAATCAGGACCGGACCCCGACAACCAACAATCGATGCGAGACCAAAAATTTAACTTTCAAATCAGAATTTCGACCCTAACTTTCGAATTGAGATCTAACCACACTCGACTCGTGACCTATTTTTCAAATTGGGATTTAATTATTATTTTATTTTAAAAAAAAAAACAAAATTTTAAATTGTTTGAGCCCCAGACTCTTCTCCGATCCCAAAGGATCAAACAAAATCTATCAACCAAGTTTTGTTTATGCATAAATGGTAGACAATAAATTCATTTAATCTATTTTGACCTGGACTAGTCAAGCTAAAGCTCTTTCCCTTCTAGTATAGTAATCCTTCATCTATATTAAAACATAGGTCTTCGTTAGTTAGTGTATCGTAAGTGGCTTCTCGATAAATAAGTTGCGATTGTTAAAAAAAATTAACCTTACACGTCAAATGCATTACATAAGAGAACTCACTTAGGACATAAAATGATTCATCTCTATATATAATAATGTGATAAATTTAATTATTATGTATGCAATTATTAAGTTTCTTAAGACTTTTCATGACAAACTTCCCAAAAAAAAAATGTTTTCTTAACAAAAATAATAAAAGTAAAATTGTGTTTCCTTTTTTTAATCAAAGTGTAATTTGAAACCTTAACTAAACAAAAAAAAGAAAAGAAATAAGAATCACTTTTTAAAGCAAAAAAATATAAAATAGATGAAACTCATTCTTATAAAAAGCTAAGATACCTTTTATTATTCTTTTGGGTAGTAATATTTTTAAAACCTAATTAAGAAAATAGTTGCAACTTAAGTTGAACCGCGTTTTATGATTAAGTCAAAACAAATGTTGATTAGATACGACAAATCTCACCTAAATGACTGCTATAATGACAGTTGTTTTTCTCTACTTTGTTTAATTAAAGTTAAGAAAAAAAGGGTCATCCAGATCATGTGAGCTTAGCTAAAGCAATAAAATATTTATTAATCTATCTAATTATGACTTGGCTTCTTTTCTTTTCCACATAATAATAATCGGAAAATAGAAAATATTTAACTACACAATAATGACTAAATTGAAATTTATAAACACTAGGATTGTTTGGAGGTAAGTTATGTAAGTATTAAAAATCACATAATTAATAACATATTTATTAGTTGGTTAGGAAGTAAATCATTCATGTATAAGTTAATACGGTGTTTGATTTGAATTTAAGAAACTACATGACTGATATATTCGCAGAATAGAAAGTGAAATAACTAGTACATTTAATACAAAAAAAACTAATACATGAATAACGAAATTCTACATAATTAATACCTTCATAAACTAATCTATGCATTACTAATATATGTATCACTCAAATATTTAAACCTCAAAAAACCCTTATTCAAACTATTTAATTTTGAATATTTTACATTAAAATTAAAAAATTCAAATAATAACTTAATCATAAAAATTTATGTGTTGATACAAATCATATGATTAAGGGCTTCGGTATAATTATCGGCTTAGTTCGAGTAAGCTTTTCCTTTTAGCTGTTTTTTTGTAACCTATGATTAACTTAACTTTTTATAACTATTAATAAAATTGTGAATCTTTTAATCATGATAATATAGAAATTAGAAAAAGTTTATGAGGATAACTTTTAAAAGTAATTTTTCTTTTTTAGGATCATTCGTCCAAAGACATCAGAATTAGAATCTTGAAAGCATGTACTTCATAAATTATAATGGACTAAACTATCTTATTACTTTTTCTGAACTTTGATGATTTGCATAACAAGTAGTAACAATTACTCCATATGTTTCCATTTTAGTAAATTTATTTCTTTTATTGTGTTTTTAAAAAGGAATAACTTTTTTTTCTACATCTAAAGCTTTTTTTTTTAGTCTTTTCTGAGAAATTTTTATAGCCACAGAAATATTATGTCATGTTTAATATGGAGTACAAGTTTAAAAGTCTTATAGACATATAAATATTATAGACATATTTAAAATTACATATTTTAAAAGTCTTCCGTTCTTTTTTACACTTCTTGTTCAATCAAGTAGGTAGTACTCTTCGACATCCTACATGTTCATCTCCTTGTCATCCTGATGTGGCAAAATCCACAAGTCCCTTAAATTTGAATTTCCCCAAACTTGTTGTTGGGTCTAGCCATAACCATCTATCACTATTTTATTAACCTTGGTGGTGGTGGAAAAGGTGAACGGGGAGGGGTAGTGAGGCGGCAACAGAGGTGAACTCATAATTTGAAGATTACAGGGGCATTACTATAGATAGATGCGGGTTAGTTAAAGTATTGACACTTCATCAAAAAATATTGTCAAACAAGTATAAAATTGAAGTTATATAAATAAATATAAATTAAACAAAAACCTAACACAGATGCGGGTTAGTTAAAGTATTGACACTTCATCAAAAAATATTGTCAAACAAGTATAAAATTGAAGGTATATAAATAAATATAAATTAAACAAAAACCTAACACAATAATATAACATAGTTCACTCTATGGTTGGATGGTTTTGACCATCAATGTACACTTTGAGGTTACTAGCTAGTTCCAATCTTGCTTGAGGTACAACAAAAAAACGCAACAACCAAAATGATGGTCTTGACCCTCAGTTTACACTTTGAGATTGCTTGATCTGTATTAAACCAATGCACCAACTCAGCTTATATGTTTCAAGGCGCACATTTAGTTATATGATCTTCATTTAGATATATACATGTATATACACTTTTTTTTTCCAAAATTTATGGGTGCACGTGCACTCATCCCTCAAACGTGGGTCAACCTCTGGCTAAGGAGGGGGTGGGGGGTGGGGGGATAGTGCCCTTGGCGACATTTTACCATTTAAGCGATTTGCTTTCAATAAGATACTCATCTTGACAAAATAGATTCTCCTATATGATAAAATGCT
>JAJONR010003433.1:0-76068 GCA_029582245.1 Solanum etuberosum | reverse complement strand
TTTTAACCAAAAAAAAAAAAAACCTGTTGTTGATAAAATATTTTAATTTTCTTGAAAAAAATACACTATATCAAAAGCATGAAAAATACCATGAAGTACAAATATGTTAAATTGATTGAAGTACAACGAGGCATCAAATGGCACATATGTGTGGTAATTAAGATTTTCTCTTTTCTTTATTGAGGTAGTTGAATAGGATTATTTCAATATTCATTAATCTAAAAAAACTCACACTTTTTTTTCAATTTTAATTAATCACTCAAATATATCATTCAATAATATTTATTTTATTTTCTTAAATTATATATTTATTGAGATAAGATATACGTGCAAACTTTAAAACTAGTATCGAAAACAAACTTGTGTGGGTCGTTGTACCCATGGAGGTAATTTACCATAATCTCAATGATTTAACTTTTGTCTTAAGACATTTGTTGTGGTTAAAGTTTTATTTGTTATGAGTTCTTCTCTCTGTGCCGTCTTAATTTATTTTGATTGATTTGGTCTAGGCTACATCTATTACATATGCTTAAATGTTTGATTTTCAAGTTATTTTCTTAATAAGGATCCCACTAGGCACTAGCTATTGCTATTCATTTCACATTTTATCTATTTCCAACTTATAAACATGGCATTATCAATATTTAGTGGTATATTTGAAAATTACTTTTAAAGTACTATAAATTATAATAATAAATAATTTAAAATATTTATAAAAGTTTTGATTGACTCTCAAAATTCTATCAGTACCATGTAAATTGAGACAGGAGGAGTACTATACATCATCTGAAATTACTCAAGAAGTATCATAACTACAATAATAAACACTTTTTAAAAAATTGTTTTTACTCTCAAAATTCTATCGGTGTTGCGTAAATTGAGACAAGAGAAATAATATGTAATATTGGAAAATTATGTAACAACTATCATAAAACTAAATAAAAAAAATGCAAATTCCATATATATCACATAAATTGAAATAAAGAAAATAACATATATTGATCTTATATACTTATCTAGTATTGGAAAATCATTGTATTTATCTACCACACCAACCTTATTATAAATAAATAAATAAGGAAAAATATGATTGAATCCAAATTTTTGAACGTCTTTGCTAATTCCACAGCGACACTTATTTTCGTAAATCTGAACCCTAACTCCATTTCTCTCCAGGCCGCCACTCCATATTTATCAATTTACGAGCTCAAAGCCAAACGGTACGTATCAACTTTTGTTTTGTTTAAATTCGCACTGTTTTTTGTGATCTTTGAGTTTTTGTGAGCGTAAGTTCTTTAGTTGTTTTTGTTTACATTGTTTCATTTATCTTATGAACGAAAGAGTAATAAGTGTTGACATCATGATAAATTTTCTCGATACCCTTTGGGGATGATAGTGAAACTTGAAATTTTTTATTATGTGCGATGAGGAGATTATTTTATTGATATCCATGCTTTACTTTCCTTCTTGGCCTTTGTTTCTCTTTCCTTTTTTTTTCTCATTTTTTGTTTTCTCTAAAACTAATATGAATCAAATTTAATTACTCCATCAGTTTGTATAGTGAAAAATAGTTTATTTTTTTACTTATTTATTTTAACAGAAAATATTTTTAAAAATTATTATTTTTATCATTAAATAACTACATAATATATTAATAATAAAATTTAAAATATAATTAATAAAACTAGTTTAGTAAAATGAATTTCTAATACAAATACAATTGAATATATTACACATTAAATTTTTAGAAGTTATCGACATAGAAAGCATGGTTATGATTATTATTATTATTATTATTATTACTAGGTATTTGACTATAGAATTCACACACACACATATATATGGGTAATGCTAAATGGCCAGAAAATTTGGTCAGAAATTTTAAAAGTCTATAATATCTTTTAATTTAAAATAAACTGATCTTTTTTCCATTTTTTAATTAAAAAGTCTTAAAGTTAAAAGGGTAAAAATATTTAAAAAGGTAAAATAACATGGGTAAAATACCATTCTGGCCAAATTTTCTAGCCAAAAGGATTTTTCCATATATATATATGTCACGACCTCGACCATCGTGATTGGCACCCACACTAACCCTTCGGTGGGAGAACCACTACTACAACCAAAGTAAGCAACTTAACGAAATTAAAGCATTTAACGATACAGAAGCAGGTTTAAATGACGAACTGAAATATGGAGTTCCCATAAACTCTGAAAGTTTAACAAAACAACTAACATAAGCATCGCGGAAATTCAACCCCTAAAACCTGAAAGTCATTGTACCAAAACTCTATAATTCAACAAGTCTAAGAGAAAGGGGTGCAACCCCGAAAACTAAACATTGTAGATGTCTAAACACCTAGTCTGAGTCCGAAGAGAATGGACTAGACTAAGGATAAATCCAAGGCAGCCTGAAAGAGTTGGCTCACCCTCGAATCTGATCTTGGTGAATGATCTCCTAGCTGAGCTTTATCAGTAGCCGCCTGAAGATGCCCTGTACTCAACAAAGAACGAGCAAGTGCAGTATCAGTACACAAACCACAGTGTACTGGTAGGATCACGTGGCTACTCCGGTCAGCGAAATATAAGCAAGTAATTACAACACAGTAAACACACATACACAGAATGCATAATTCAATTATCATTTATGAGCAATATGCAATTTCCCAATATCAATGACAGGTAGATATGAACATAATAATCACAAGTGGTCCTCTCATGGAACCCACACCTAAACTGTTAATGTGTCGGAACGTGACACCCGATCCAGTATACATGAGTCGGAGCATGACACCCGATCCATTATATGTGTCGGAACGTGACATCCGATCCAATGTATGTGTCGAAACGTGACACCCGGTCCAGTCAGCACAACCACAGTCACAATCACACCCATAATGAATAGTGCATATAGTCACACAGTCAAGTAATAGGTTCAGGGCATGTAATTGTTCGCACATAATCATTTCATTAGATTCGATTCACATTTACTTATTCACATGCATGCATGCATACAATGAAGCAATTAACCGGCATATATCACACAACGAAAAATTGAACAATCACCTACCTCGAAACCAAGCCTGAATACTCCTAAGACACGTGAGCCTTCCATTTCCAGAGTCTTTCAGCTCGTTCTTGATCTAAAACAAGCAATTAATATAAGGATCACTATACAAGGTCTAATTTACCCGGATTATAACCAAATTATCAACCCAAGGCCAAACCCAAGTCCTAATGTTCAATTAGGGCTTTTACCACCGTTAACTTCAGGCCAAAACATTCCCCCAACGATAATTACCCAAGATTCTAAGTTCTAAGAATCAAAATACGAATTAGGGAAGTAATTGTCTTACCTTTAGCGCCAGAATTCATGGGAATCTGTCAAGAAACTGCTCTGGGTCGTCCCTTAGCTCTTAAAAATGAAGTTTTGCAGAAAATAACATTTTTGGGGTTTTTTTCCGATTTAAGTCGTGACTGTCCCGCCACAGTGGCCCCGCCCTGGCGGGGTTAATCCCACCCCGGCGGCTTGCACGGAGACAGAAACTCGGAATTTGAGTTTCAAGCTCCCATTTCGCAACATACCTTCAAACCTGGACGTTCTAAAACTACCCATTCACGCTAAGATCAGTTTCGGGAGTATTACTCGCCCGAATTCAATTATGTAAAGCCGTACGGGCTCCTTAACGTCTTGGCTATCAACTCATATGATCAAATTTATAATTAAATCCCCCATCTATTACCAGATTTCCCTAGACCTCACCTGACTCAGATTTCATCCAAGTCTGGCCTATGCTAGAAATTTCTAAGTTACTACCCAGAAGTTTTCTGGCCAAAATTCCTTTCCCCTTGGCTTTTCCATAACGACGGAAACATGTCGTTACAATAGATACCAATTTACCCATCACTCGTCCCCGAGTGATAAACTACGAAAAACTGGCTAAGGCAAGAGTAGAGTAATACCTGAATCGTCGAATAACTGGGGATACTTGTCTCCATGTCTTTCTCGGTTTCCCAAGTAGCTTCCTCAACCGGACGATGCTTTCATTGAACTTTTTCGGACTTTATGTCCTTGGCCCTTATCTTTCGGACATCGCGATCAAGAATTGTAATTGGTTCTTCCACATACTGAAGGTATTTGTCTAACAAAACTGAGTCCCATTTTATGATGTAATCTCCGTCCCCATGATACTTCTTCAACATGAACACATAAAACACTAGATGGACCCCAGATAGGCTAGGCGGTAAAGCCAACCTATAAGCCACTGGCCCTACACAGTCAAGAATCTCAAATGTTCCGATGTATCGAGGACTAAGCTTGCCCTTCTTGCCGAATCTCATCACCCCCTTTATGGGTGACACTTTTAGAAGAACTTGCTCACCAGCCTAAAATGTCATGTCCCTTACCTTACGGTTTGCATACTTTTTCTGTCTACTCTGAAATGCTGGAAGCTTAGCTTGGATGCTTCTTACCTTATCCTGAGCATCTTTCACCAAATCAACCCCCAAAGATTTCACATCTCCAGCCTCAAACCACCCTATGAGTGATCTACATCCCCTCCCATAAAGTGTCTCGAACGGTGCCATGTCAATGCTGGAGTGGTAACTGTTATTATAGGAGAACTCACAAAACGGTAGGAACTTATCCCAATGTCCTCCAAAGTCAATCATGCATGCTCTCAACATATCCTCTAACACTTGAATAGTTCTCTCTGACTGTCCGTTCGTCTGTGGATGAAAGACTGTGCTAAAACTGAGTTGCATGCCCAACTCCTCATGTAATTTCTCCCAAAACTTGAATGTGAACTATGTACCGCGAATCGAGATGATGGAAAGGGGCACCCCATGCGACCTCACTATCTCCTTCACATAGACCTTAGCCAACTGCTGAGCATTATAGTCTACTCTGACTGGAATGAAGTGGGCTGACTTAGTCAGTCTGTCAACCACCACCCAAATGGAGTCAAACTTCCCCAAGGTCTTGGGAAGACCAACCACGAAATCCATAGCTATTCTTTCCCACTTCCATTCAGGAATTGGCATCCGCTGAAGCAAACCTGCAGGACTTTGGTGCTCATACTTTACCTGCTGACAGTTTTGGCACTTAGCCACAAACTCATCTATGTCTTTCTTCATGCCAGGCCACGAATAAAGTCGTCAAATCTCGGTACATCTTGGTCACACCCGGATGAATGGAATACCGCGAACCATGGGATTCTGTCAACATCTTCTGAATCAAGTCATCCACTCGGGGAACACAAATTCTTCCCTTAAAACTGAGCACACCACCCGCGTCAAGAGCCGCATCTTGTGCCTTGCCAGACATTGTCTTCTTCCTGAGCTCATTCAAACTCTCATCCTTAAACTATTTAGCCTTTGATCTCCTCAATGAATGTGGGCCCAACCTCAATGCTGGCCACTACCCCACCTTTCTCTAAGATGTCCAACTTCATGAACTTAGACTCCAAGGTTTGAATCTCCTTGGCCAAAGGTTTCCTGGACACACCCAAGCTAGCTAGACTACCCATACTCACCGTCTTCCGGCTTAATGAGTCTGCAACCACATTAGCCTTACCCGGATGATACTGGATGGTAACATCATAATCCTTGAGTAACACAATCCACCTTCGTTGTCTCAGATTCATGTCATTCTGAGTGAATACATGTTGTAGACTATGATGGTCAGTAAACACCTCACACTTGACACCATAAAGGTAATGCCACCAGATCTTGAGGGCAAACACTACCGCTGCCAACTCCAAATCATGCGTCGTGTAGTTTCTCTCATGCACCTTCAGCTGCCGCGATGCATAAGATATGACATTCTTATCCCGCATCAACACATCACCCAAACCCGAATGTGAAGCATCACAGTAAACAATGAAATCTTTACCTTCCACCGGCAGTGCCCGAATAGGTGTTGTGGTCATAAGAGTCTTGAGCTTTTGGAAGCTCTCTTCACACTTGTCAGTCCACTCGAAAGGCACCTCCTTTGGGTCAGCCTTGTCAAATGCGTGGCGATGGAAGCAAAAAATTTCACAAACCGTCGATAGTAGGTGGTGAGCCCCACGAAACTCCTAACTTCAGTCACTGAGCTAGGCCGGATTCAGTTCTTGACTGCTTCGATCTTTTGAGAATCTACCATTACCCCTTATCTTGAAACCACATGCCCCAAAAAGGCAACTAAAGTCAATCAGAACTCACACTTGGAAAATTTGGCATACAATTTCTGTTTCCCAAGTACACCCAAAACAATACGAAAATGGTCGGCATGCTCTTCCTTACTCTTCGAATAAATCAAAATGTCATCAATAAAAATGATAACAAAAGAATCCATGAATGGTTTGAAAACACCATTCATCAAACTCATGAAAGTTGCAGGCACATTGGTCAACCCAAACAACATCACCAAAAACTCATAGTGCCCATAGCGGGTCCTGAATGCCATTTTTGGTACATCCTCAGGCCTAATCTTTAACTAATGGTAATCAGACCTTAGGTTAATTTTAGAGAAAGCTGATGCACCCTGCAACTGGTCAAAGAGATCATCTATCCGAGGCAACAGATACTTATTTCGAATGGTGACCCTATTCAACTGTCGGTAGTCTATGCACATCCTTATACTACCATCCTTCTTCTTAACAAACAAGACAGGAGCACCCATGTCACGCCCCGAGCCTACACCCTGGGCGGGACTGGCACTCGAGAACCATTGCTGGCTCCAAGCGAACCCTTGGCCTGGCTTAACTCATAGCGGAAGACTTAAATAACATGAAACAGTCTCAAAAGATAAACTCGTGCAATAAACTTAAAATATCTTAAAAGAACATTCAACTAGCCAAAATGGAAACTCAAGTCTCAACATCAATATTGAAAATGGAAAAGAATCAAGAACTAACAATACTAACTGTCTATGAAGCCTCTAACAATCTAATTCTCTATTTAGTTGTGTTGAAAATACAATTTATTTATTTTTTTAGCGTTAAAAGAAAATGAGAATCATCTCTTTTTTAGCCGCAAATAATTATGTGATATTGTTTGTAAGCAGAATTAGGTAGGGCCGAGAGTGTTCATGAACTCCTTTCGATAAAAATTACACTATTTATACATTGTTAAAATTAATTTTTTATGTGTCTATCGTTAATGCTGAACTTCTTCATGTGTTACTTTTTCATATCTTAATTTTTTTTTATGGAAATTCTAACTCCGTCATGAAATATTTGTATACTAAAAGTGGTTAATTTTGAAAATTTCAATGAAAAGAAAAGAAGGAAGTTTTATGAAAGCCAAATGTAATGCACAAAATTAGGGTAAACACATCATTGTCATTAAAAAGATTCGTCACCCGTGATTTAGAAAGAAAAAGATAACACCTAAGTGGGCCAAAGGATTAATGCGGCCTATTTAAGCAAATCATTGTATTTATCTCCAACACCAACCTTATTATAAGTAAATAAATAATAATCAATAATGTAACATGTATGATTGCATCCAACCTTATTATTTTAAAAAATGAATACTAATCCATTTCTCTATTCACTTATTTTACAACTAATATCACTATCTATGAAACAATATGAGATTAATAAGATCAATAAGGAGTGGTTACTAGTTGTTCAACATATCAATTAATAATAATAACTAGTTATCACATGATATAAATAATTTAATCACATCGAAAATGTGCTTTTTTCGTAATTTCGATAGAAAAAATGTGAATGCAAAGCGTGGCCGGTAGCACAAAGAACCAACCACGGCGCCATAATCAAAATTCTGACGAAAGCCGGCAATTAGGCAAAAAAAGAAAGTGAAAAATCCCATTGGGCCCCAACTCTTAATATCAGGTCAACGGTCAAACTCTCCGCTCCCCTCAATAAGCTCGATTTTTTTTTAATCTTCTCCGTTCATATCCACACTCTTTTTCTCTTAATTTCTCATAAATTATATCAGGAAAAAATTCTCTCACCGGCGATGGAGTTTGAATCGGATCACTCCGACGGGTTCGATCGGTTACCCGACCCGCTTATTCACCTCATGTTCAACCAAATCTCCGATATCAAAACCCTAATCCGGTGCCGCTCCGTTTCCAAACGGTTCAACTCGTTGGTACCTCAAGCCGATTCGCTTCTCCTACGAGTCGACCGGGTTATTTCCGCTACCGATTCTGATGACGACGACGATTCCTTCCTCATTGCTTTCCTCAGATCCATTATCAAATCCCTTCACCATCTCGTTTCACCAAGCAAGGCTCTCCCAATCCCTGCCCGATCCCAGAACTCACCCGCACAGATCCTACGGGAGTTCGAGAGGATCAGGAATCTCCAAATCGAGCTTCCTTCCGGTGATCTTCGGTTAGAGAAAGGCACAACGATTAGGTGGAAGGCGGACTTTGGGAAAACCCTAAAAAGTTGCGTGATTTTAGGGTTTCGCAGCGGGGACGGAGGCGGTGGAGAGGCGGAGTTTGGAGGAGGAGCTGGCGCAGGGTTGAAAATGAGGGTTGTTTGGACAATTAGCGCGTTGATTGCGGCATCAGCGAGGCATTACATGATGGTGGAGGTTGTAAACGAGCATAAAGAGCTGGAGAATTTGGTGATCAAGGACAGAGATGATGAAGGGAAAGTGGTGATGGATAAGAAAGGATTGAAAGAATGTAGAGAAAGTCAAGGTGAAGGCGAAGAAGCTGAGGTAAACAATGCCAGCAGTGGCAATGGAGTTGGTTTGTGGTGGCGTAACAATCGTACAACAGTGCCAGCAGTTCGAATGAGGATGTGGCATGAAGCAAGGATGGACCTCTCCGGTGGCATGAAAATGGTCGGAGCAACATTGGTGGTTGTCCGACCGACTATTGGAGGGGGTGAGAGGAGTGAGGTGGAAGAACAAAATGGAGATGTAGGATTAGCATTAGGAGCATTTGGGGAAGATGCAGTGTATTGTGAAGCTGTGGAGAGGTTGCTCAAGAGTCGAAGTTACATTCTGGAGATGAACTCTTTCTAGTTCCTACTGTCTCTGTAAGGTCTTCATCTCAATTGAATAGGATTATCATCTAGAATTTTCTTGTCATTTGTAAATATCTATCTATCTATATTGCTATTTGCACCGGAATATGTTATTTGTACAAGTATTGTCGAGACATGGCATTGCGTGCGAAAGAAAGCCATGATCGAAATCTAAACTGTGAGGTTTTAGGTATTGTAGAAGTCAGAATTGAACTGAAACTTTGTCTGAGGATTACTTGCTCTTACGGTGCCATCGAGAGCTATCTTGCTCTCTTTTTGTTTGCAATTGTAGACTAATCTTACCGAAACTGTCTAGTCATATTGTGTAGCATGTCATGTTACATTGAAATATCAGATTGAGAATGTTTCTGGTGTAGCTCAAGTCTCTTTTCATTAGGACCTCAAAAACCTCTGTTCACTCTTGCTACCTAAAAGCAAATTATGTAGTACGAAAATGGATATTTGAGGTTTTGCATATCCGACCCATTTGAGAATGACGATAATCAATTGATAAGACGTTTTTTGAATGGAATTTGTGTTGGCTAGATGACTTAAGTACATAGAGAAGATACTGAAGAGCGTTTGGTGTGAAGTATACAGTATTATAGTCCCAGGATAAAATGCAGGACTATTTCATCCTGCGTTTGGTTGGAGGTATTAGGCAGTCCTAGGATTATTTATTCCACCAATTGTGCCTTTGCATGGTAGAATAACTTATTCCAGGATAACTTATTGCAGGATAACTTGTTCCCAACCATACCACCCCCGAGTGTTAAGCTTGTAGGTTTGATAACTTTTACATGACAATACAGAAGTCATCTTAACTGATTTCATCTTATTTGGGGTTGAGTAGCAAGTTCTGAACACTTGACTTCCAATATACTGCAGCCTGTGGAGGGCTAAAATGGCAACTATTTGAAATCCCAAAAGAAGAAGAAGAGGAGGGAGCAGGGGCAGACTACATCTTTGCTTGCTTGACAGAATGTCCAGGCACCTCGAGGAACCTAAACCTTCCAATAGCAGGTTCCACACTCAATGGCAAAGGGCCAGAGCCAGATGGACATGGGGATTCCATTGCATCACTTATTTGTGGAATTATTAGCATTATGTAGGCAAACTGCCATTGGGGTAGTAAAATCACTATAATGCTGTGATAGAGTATGAGCAGAGCCTGATGAATGCTTTTCCTAATGACGATTCACGAGTTCTTATTTACATCTTTGATTCCTGCCAATACATCAACAGCTTATGTTACTGTGTCTAATAGCCCATTATGTGCTATATTTGTTATAGCTTTGTATTCTTCAGTCAGGTCTCGTCTGTTTAGAGTTTCTCTTCAAACTTTGATGTATCCAAGTTTTAAACAGGGTAGCACAATCACAATTACCAAGGTTGTTCCTGCTCTTGTACTCAAGTAGAGCAGGAGTTGAATCTGACTTCCCTTTTTGTTTTCTAGGAAAATCAAATATTAGAGTCGCAAACTGGTTGAATCCACTGCTTTTGTGTACTGAATTCGAACATAATAAATCAAGCGTTGTGTGTGTCTCTGTGTATATCTTAACTATTGAACTCATACACGTTTGGGCAGCATCTACTTTGAACCAAAAGAAAACATACCCAACATTCAAAGGGCAAATATAAGAGCAATATTTCTCTTAGACAGGTTGTTTCTCTTTGAACTGTTAGCCAACTACAATCAACTGTTCCCAGCTTGTACCGGTGTTCACGGTTTGGATAAAAATCGAACCAAACTGATTTTGGTTTGGTTTTAGATTTTTAAAAATCGATAGTATTTGGGTTGGTTATGGTTTTGTTCAAAAAAAAACCCGAAGAACTAATTGAACCTAACCGACAAATTACACACATATATTTTATTATTATACATACATAATATATTATTTTTATAAACAATTTTAAAGATCTTGTATGTGTTTTCATCAAAATTTGTTTATAATTTACTTATGAAAGCAAAAATGCACAAAGTGATAGTATTTATCTTATTGGTTACATGTAACAATTCTTTATGAGATTGAAAATGTCACTGTCTCTTCCTTCTAGACCAAAATAATGAATTTTGAAACTTTATTCATAGTAAATTCAATGATTGAAAGCTATGTTATGTCAATCATTAAATTCAATGAATTGTTTCTTTTATTTTTATCTATGGTTAATAACCGAATCAAATCAAACCAAAACCGATGACAACCAAATCGATAAATATATATTATATTTGGTTTGGTTTGATTTTGATAATTTTAAAACCGATTAAGTAGGTTTGATTTAGTTTTGATCAATAACCAATCCGAACCGACCCGTGAACACCCCTACCAGTTAGAATGCTCTCTTTTAATTTATGTTTTTGCTTTGGTAACCAATTGGTCTTTCATCATTAACGTGCACCATATACCAATCACTTGTGTTTTAAATTGTGAAAATATATTTAAACATCATGCAGTAGAAAATAAATTAATATTGAAGTCATCCACTAGGCGTCTTGTTGTAGTTGGCTATCTTTCGGCCTAACCGGCGTACCTGTCCAGAATATTGCAAATTAGTTGAAATTCTTTGTTAGAAAAAAAAAAAGTCTATTGAAAACGACTTTTCTAATTATTAAAAACGGTATAATTACACATAATTTTTTAGAAATATGTAGCATCATTTTTGAGTTATTATTATCACAAGCTTATGTAGACATGCCAACGAAAAGCTAGCTTCTCAAGAATATAAGACCTAATACAACAAATTACGAGATATAATGTATTGATTTCCTCTAATTGTTAAAGCCTATAAATAATCCTTTAGCTAGCAACTTTTTTTGTTATTAAGAAGTAATTTAGTGACTATCGTGATACATTTAGTTGAAGTTGTCTGATGTTTTGTTACAAAAAATAATTCAATGAAGTAAAAGGTGAGGGTGTGTTCGGCATTTTTTTGGCCAAGATTATCCATGTTCGTCTAGTCAAAGTCTTAAAGAAAATGTTTTGTAGTATAAGAAAATAAGTTCTTTAAAAATGAGTAAAATAATTGTCTAGTGGAAATAGAAAAAATAAGCTACATTCTACGGGTGATATTCCACATTAATTGTGTCCTCCTTACCCTTCACTACACTTCATTTTCATCCGACACCCCTAACCCCGAACCCCTGCCCGTAACATCGTCAAGATTATTTTCATATTGATGTGTCCTTCCCCACCCTCTACTACACTACACCTCATCGTTACCTCACTCCCCTAAAACCCTCCTTTGACCTCTCATAATATTTGTCTAGATTATATATAAATATTTTTTGACTAACATATTAAACACAAACACACAAAAAAACTCATTTATTTTTCTAAAAAATATTTTCTTCATACCGAACACACTTGATTGACCTTCTATAAAACAGAACTCCTGGAAATTAGTTGTGACGTTGAACATTGAATTAGAACTTTTGGTAATACATTATTTACTCAATCTTTCTTTTCTCCTAGTCTTGATGGACATTATTTTCATACATTAGTCTGTTTGGGATAAAAATGGGCCTTGATATATAGTCGAATTGGAAAGCAACACGTGGATCGGAGCAAGTGACAGGTCAGATGTGAGTCAAGAATCAATATCATGGTAAGAGCCCATCTAACTCCAGAAGCGAGGTATATATTGATGATTGGATTGAGTTAAAATTGGAGATATTAAAATGGATTGAAATAAGAACTTGGTTGGGTCTTGACCCATTCAAATTTACTTTGAGCTCCAATGGATTAGATTCAAATGGGCTATAAATTGGGTTGGGTCAAGACCAGCCCAATTTGACCTGTTTAATCACAATAATTTTAACATATTGTTATTTAATTTCTATAATCACAATTTGAATTTCAACTCAAGATTTTTTCTTAAAAAAGTTACAAATCGATAGATAAATTCTAAAAGATATAAAATAGATAGTAATTCATACCTTCGGGCTTCATTATAGGAACATATATTACATCAATACAAATAAAGAGTCTTAAAATAGGTTGAAATTGGAGATTAAATAGGATTCAATTGAGGATTCTCTTAAAATGGGTTAAGACTCGAATGAGTTGACATTGAACTCAATTCAAATTATTTTGAGTCAAACCCTTAAAATTCTAAACGCATTGGATGGATTACCTATATTTGGTTTCATTTTGATACCACTAGTTACTATCATCATAAAATCTATTATATAGACTCTGTGATGATATTACAAATAATAATGCTGACATAATGAGAAAATAATACAAGAAAGAAAATATAGTCAGGCTCTTTCTTCTTTGAACTTATAACATCTTCTTTAAGTCTGGAAATCTTTTGCCTCTTCTATTGATCTTGTAGCCTCTCCAAAAAAAAATTTGAAAATTCATCAATTTTTTGTTAGATTTTGTGGACCTTTGTAAGGTGGTATTTGCTGCCACTTTTTGCTTGGCAATTCTCATTGAAAATAGTTTTGCTTTTTCCACTTTGTTTTTTTATTTTTACTTGAGAACGAAAGGATTTTATTTATTGATAATAATAGGTTTATTCATAGAAAAGAGGAACTAATCTAAACGATTTAGTTTCCATGGCATCTCTTTTAAGTGTGGATGATACAAACGAAGGAGATGCATCAAAAATATAAAGTTGTCCAATATAGATATTTGGATCCTTAGTTTTCCTTCCGTATACTGCGAGTAGATCCGCTACTGTATTAGCATCCGTTGATATGTAATCCATCATCGATGATTCCTCCATCTGATTTAGCAATGACCTGCAGTCTGCATATATATATATATATATATATATATATATATATATATATATATGTGTGAGTATATGCTATATCTAGGAGATAGCATTTTCGAAACATTCATCCAATACACCACTCGAAATATTGTCTACACCTCAAATAATAGGAGCAGAAGAACTCACCGATGCATCAACAACTTCTTTACTACTTCTAGGATAAACTGAATATTCGTATGATAAAATTGAGGATAAAATTATACAGAGGTGGAATCAAAATTCAAAGTTTATGTTCTGATATAAATTTTATGACTTCTAATGTTTAATGCAGGTGCATGGTCAGTGAATATTCAATAAATATACGAGATTTAGACCCAAATTATTGACTTTTACGAAATTCGTACTTTTTATACCATAACTTCATCCCTGATTTTACATTTCCTCTTTCTTTTTCCTCCTCGAAATAATAGCAAAATATTCTTAAAACTTGCTCTCTATGCCTTTATTGAAACACTATACAATATATTGATATGATGTAAGCCTGTGGCAGTTGTCCTATCAATACTCCATACAAATATCGACTTTACAAAGGTTAGGGGCTTTATCTAATAGTGAAAGTGTAATGATTTTCGCTCTAGATAAGCAATTTTTTTTTAATAAAAAAAAAAAAATTGGCATAGGGGAAAGGAAATTGAGTAGAGGATTTCTCGCATTACCAATAAATAAATATTCAGATATCCAATTAATTGAGCTATTAAGATTTTTCTAATAAACTTGGAACTTTACTAGCATCGAGAAAGGTTGAAGTGTGTGAGCACACTTTTATTAGTTAATTATATTCTCAATACGCCCCCTTACGTGCGGGCCTGATTCTTTTTCATGGGTCAAATACATGAAAATTCTTTTTGATATAGATGGCGGTGATATTCGATCTCAGACCTCTACCTGCTCTGATACCATATTGAAGTGTGTGACCATCTGAACTTTTAGAGATAGCACTCTTATTAGTTAATTAAGGAAAAAAATACCATTAGAAGAGAAATTCAAGAATAAAGTCGGTAGCAGGCGTAGGCTCTTCCATTAAAAAGGAATGGACCACAAAAAAAAGGCACTCATTTTTTATTTATTTAGAATTACAAGTGATTTGCTTGAAATAAAAAATATCATCTAATCTAGCAGTACTGCTGCTAAAGATCATCAATCATCAGAAGGCTTTTCTTTATCTCGAAACAAATAAATTATATATATATATATAAAAGATATAAGTAGCAAATACTAACGATCGTTTGGTTAATTATAAGGGTAAGGGATATATAAAAATTTAGACATAAGACGTGGAATTAGTTTTATCTAACGTTTGATTGAACTTTATGATAAAATAAATAGTTTTAAGATTATTTATATAATAATCATAGTATCACAATATTATTTCTATACCACCCTTAATGTTGAATAATATAGCAATTCTGAAATTACTAATCTTGAAATAAAATATGACAAATATCCCTTCTCCGAAGCTTTTATCCCAAAGTTTATTAATAAAGGGAAAGCCACGGTCAATTAAAAAGGAAATAAAATGTATGAAAGTTTATCTAGATAAAACCAAACATATTTTATATTACATCCCGTATTTCTTATTTTTAGCCCTATGTTGAAGAGTGTGATCTAAAAGTTTAAACTAGTAGAGATAATATATTTTTTGCTTGCTTAATTATATTTCTCAATGCGCCCTCTCATGTGTGGGTTACATTTTTTTCATGGACCAAATATGTGGAAATTCCTTTTCGATAGTGGATGGTGATGAGCGATGAGATTCAATCACAAGACCTCTTGCATATTGATCTGGACGTCTTATACCATATTGAATGGACCTTGAGTTTAACTCAACCTAAAAGCTAGGTCAAAGGATGAAGCTTCGATTGATTCTGATATAATTTCACTATAACTAGTTCACCAACCAAACGACCCCTTAATAACATATCATAAATGTTAAAAGATGATGAATTGAATAATTCATAAGACTTAAATCATTTGTCACCAATGCTTCGCATCATGAAGAATCATTGCTTTCATTCATCTTTTTCCTATCATACTCAGCCAGTTCCTAATTTTAAATTACTTAGGGGGGAATAAAGATCTTCAAGATTTCTTATTATTAATATACTCACTTAAAATAGAGTTATATAAACAATAATATTCTTAATCTAACATAGAATTTGCGTATTAGAGTTTGCAATCTTCTTATGAGAGTCTTTGGTCAGAATTTAAAGTTTTTTATTTTATTTCAATTAATCTCATAACTGAAAAGGTCGACCCCAACACTAAATAAATAGAAATTAACGACAAATAAATTACGCAGCCAAACAAGAAAACATTGGGAAAAAAATAATATTACTAGCTACAGGTAGCTAATTTCATTATTTTTTTAGTGGCAACCAAAAAAAAAACATGAGGTTTCAGAAGCCAATAATGATGGCCAGTAAAAGTATATGTACAGTACATAATGTACTGATTAATTGGCAAAGTAAATTTATACGAACTTTTCGATGACTTTAAACTCGATTATCGTACAAATCTAAACTCTGAATCAATGAAAAAGTGATAACTCATTTTTTCCAAATGACTGACCGCATTATTAGGTCGAATTATATATACATAGTGAGATTAACTTCTCTCCACTGACAATGGACAAGAAAATTACACTCGCATTATTTAGTTTCTTCTTAAAGATATATTACTTCATTTCATTTATTTTATATGACTGTATTTGTTTGATCACAGTGTTTTCAGAAAATAAAATGAGAACTTATGATTTTAAATATGTAATATTTCAATGGATGTAAAAAGCTAAAAACTTTTTCATACACGGTGTTTACAATAAATACCATTAGCTAGTTTACTATGTTTATGTAGAAGGTGAGGTAAAAAAAAAGTTTATTGATTTAACTATGTTAACTGAGTGATAATATTGTGCAAGACAAAGCATACTAATATATATTTAGTGAGTTGATGTAAATAAAATTGGGTGGGGGTAATATATGTATGTTCACATGAACATGTCATTAAGTTGTAAAATAAAAGTTTAAAGTTAGAGAAGTTTTTGAATCCAAAAAATAATCATTCTTTTAAGAATTTAAATAAAATGAAATAAATAAAATATTTTTGTTTTAGTTTTTCATCCGGCATCCTGTTTCCGTATTGAAGCCTGACTAATCTGAATTCGTGCGCTTAAAGCTCAGTCGGGGAAAGTGCTTTCTACCAGGATTTTTTCATACCCAGATCTCAAAACCGAAATCATTAATTAAGGAAGGAGCAACCGCATCCACTGCACCACATCCTAGCTAAATACTTAGGACCTAGTTGAGTGGTCTACATCTCCTGTGTGGTTTATAAGCTATTATATAGTGAGGGGTTTATCCAGTCCCGGCAAAGTGCTCACACGAAGGTGTAGATGTTGTGACAGAAATTGTAGCGACTGCGAACTATCCGGAAGTTAAAAAAAAAGAAAAAAAGAAAAGATGTACTAGTTGACTAAGAGATGGATATATACACTTAAAATTGCTTCCTCTTAAGTCATATCATCATGATATATAAAGAATATTAGGGGTTCTTCCTTTCTGCCCAACAATAACTGTGGGAAAACACTTGTTCATGACTCAACTTCTCCATCCACTCAAATCTTCTGCCAACCTTACATGTTCTCACTTATAAAATGCACTTGAGTTTACTTCCCACTTTGGAAACTTTATGTCATGCATTATATTTGACACAACTTTAGGCTATCTCTTTTGCTTGGCCCCCATTCTTTTTCTAAATCTCATCAACATAAAAAAAATGACATAGCTTTTCAGAATAGCAAAAAGAATGAAAAATTTTATCTGCCAAAATGATACAACTCTTTTGTTATGTGAAAAAAAAAATAAGTTTGTAAGTATTACCGAGAAGGATTTAACTTATATACATTGTCAATTATGCCGAATTTTAACTTGTTCTAGTAAGTTAATTATCTGATTTACCAAGTTGTTTGATCTCTCACTAACTAATATAAACGGTTAGTTGCAGTTATTTTTTAGGCGATCTTATAATAAAATCGTTCTTTTAAGTGCTATTAGTGTATGGAAGTTAAGATTTAATATAGAATGAGTTTTTTTGCGGTGAGTTCTGTATGTGCAACGTTGGCTCAAAAAATAACTTGAAGTATAAGGTGATTGATAATATAATTGATTTTGGATTGGAGGTACTACTCACTCACACGATATATAGAACAAAATATTGTTGCAAATACCTTGGAGCGATATAACAATATAACAAAAATAACTTTTAGCGGTAATAAATATATACAATGTTAAAATCTTTAGCAATATTAGTTAATTGTCATTGGATCCAATGTCGGTATAGACTTTAAAAGCTATTATCATTAATTAATTGTCGCTAAAGATCATTTTTGACGACACTTTGAAAACTTCTCCCCCTCATATATAGTGGATGCAATTTTGAGAACTCACTGTTTGGGGTTCCTTGTAAGAACTTTTTGTGAAGTTTAATAATATAATTTTATCTTCTGAACCAAAAAATAATAATTAAATTGAATGAATGTCATATCCATCAACTTGTTAGAAGTAATTTAGTTCAATTATAACTAAGTGTCACTATGAAGTCCTCTTCCCTTTTGCCCTTATCATTGCAATAACTAGGCAAAGAGGGCCAAGGAGTAAGATGCCTCAGTGCTCATCCATTGCATTTCTCCTCTCAATCAATTTGACATGCCTTTTCATAAATCACTTTATTGCTCTTATTTTCTTGTGGGTGCCCATCTTCGTTTTTTCTCTATTTCATTTCGCGTCTTAGTTTGACTGAATACGAAAAAAATACAAATATAATTATTGAATTTTGTAATTTTGAAAAACAAAAAGAAGATGTATTATATGACATATCAAATACTAAATAGAAATATATTCTTTTTGAAATAAATTAAATAAAAAATAAGGCACATAAATTGAAATGAACGGAGTATTTTCGTTTTCCAAAAATAGAATTGTTCTAAGCAAATGGACTTTGGAATATGCATATTTTTGGTTGGATGAATTTGTGGCCAAATAGCTCTATTGCATGACCCTTGCCTAAGCTGGCTGGCGTGGTCTCACAAGTTGATGGAATGATTGGATCATGAAACAAAGCTCGTGGGCATCTTAACTTTTCCTTTCTTTATTATCCCCTTTGAACAATACTTTTTTTTTTTTTTCTTCTTCAATAATATTTTGGTCTTTCTTTATTTAATAATAATAATAATTAGTTGTTAGGCAAGGGGTTGGAGAAAAAGTAGAAACTAGCTAAGAAAGAAAGGAAGGTCACACTTGTGACCCCATTTGACAGAGAGAGAGAGCAAAAAGGTGGATAATTAGAAAAATCACCATTAAACAGATTGTAAAAGAGAGAAGCACATCAACAAAAAGTAATACTCCCCATAACCAATAGATCTCGGGTTCGAATCATTTAGGTAGAAAGTTATCTTTATTGAAAAGCGTTTTACCTTTAATATAGGACTTTTCAGCGTGAATTCGAATTTAATTAGACTCTTATGAATGTTTCGAACACCTCAAAAAAAAAAAGTAATACTTCATCTTTTCCAATTTGTATAACTCACCTTCTTTTTAGTCAGCTAGCTTTAGTAACAATTTAACTTTGAAATAGTCATTTCACCCTTGACTTTCAAAAGTTTTTTTTTTTTATATTACGTGTAAGTCAAACTACATCACATAAATTTAACAGGCGTAAAAGAAAGCGCTTTTGCCTCTCCCCTTCCTTGTTCTCTTTTAAAAACTCATTCTTCTAAGCACAAGATTCAGAAAGAAAAAAAAAGGTCCCCAAAAATCATCATTCCAACACTTCTTCAAACCCCAAGATCTCAAATAACTTAAACAACATTTTCAAGAAGAAAAAAACAACAGAATGAAAGGTGCTAGAAGAGGAAAAGGACCTCCTTCAGCAGATCTTTTAGTATGTTTTCCATCTAGAGCACATTTAACCCTTATGCCAAAACCAATATGTAGCCCAGCAAGACATTCAGATTCAAGCAAACGCCACCACAATCATGATCTCAAGAAAGTTAGCACCAGAATTGGTGGTGTTCAAGCCCAATCTAGTCCTCTTCTTTGGGCTAAATCCAAGAATTCAGAGATTATCTCTGAGCCCACTTCACCAAAAGTCACTTGTGCAGGTATTATATTCACGTTATTATCTTGGAAAGTCAGTTTCTGTGTTATAAGAAAATTAAATCAAGAAGAAATGTAACTTTCTGAGATAATAACTATTGTATTATATGTTGTTTGAACTCTTCGAAAGTTGTGCTAATTACAAATAGATTCAGCATGGCTGTAATAATATTTTTGAAGAGTCAATAGTACGGATTGTTTTTAGTACAAATTTTATGTTTTGACGAAAAAAGATTGATTTTTTACTCTGTTTCTGTATACAGGGCAAATCAAGGTAAGGCCAAAACAGGGGAGTTCATGCAAGAATTGGCAATCAGTGATGGAAGAAATAGAGAAGTTACACAACAGAAAGGCTCAAAAGAAGAAAGGTGCTAATTGGATGGAAGCAATTGGAATCAAGAAAGATGTAATGCAATTCTTAACATGTCTTCGTAACATAAGGTTTGAGTTTCGATGTTTCGGTTCATTTCCAACAACAACTCATGACATTACTTCTGATGACGAGGAGGAGGATGAGGATGATGATAATGATGAATTAGAACGAAGAGGAATGAATCAAATAGGTAGAGATTTAAATGATCGCGAAGACGATGATGAAGAAGAAGAATCTTCAAGAACTGTATTCTCCAAATGGTTCATGGTTTTACAAGATGAAAATCAGAAAACAGAGCACGATAATAATAATGATGATGATGATAATGTTCCTACTTGTGTGCCACCACCTAATGCACTTTTACTCATGCGTTGTCGTTCTGCTCCCCCGAAAAGCTGGCTTCAAGAAACACAACAACAACAAGTACAAAAAGAAGAAGAGGACGAGGACAATGAAGAAGAAAAGAAAGCGAAATCAACAATGGAAGAAATGGAAAACAAGAAGAAAAACGAAAACTTAGTAGTGATGAGATATGGGAATGATTTTCACAAAATTTCAGCAGATATAGCAAAGGAGACATGGGTTGTGGGTGGTGTTAGAGATCAATTAGCGAAAAGTCGAAGCTGGAAAAGATAATTAATGAATCCCATATATATATAAGGCATCAGTTAAGAAATTGCAGCCTTCCAAATAACACGAATTTACAATGGAAAGAGCAATAGAGCAGATCAACTACAAGCTCATTGTTTTTTCGTATAGCATTATATATATTTTTCTGGTGTTTGGATTTGTTAATTATCTTTGAGTTTGTGTTGGTATTATCAACCCTAAAGAATCGAGCTTTTGTTATTTGATTCTTGGGAGTGTAGAACCTTGTGTATACTCTGCTAAAGAATTTTTCTTTCAATTTTCGATTATTTGTGCTTTGTTGTTTCATCGACCAATGTATGTATTTTAGTGAAGGACTATAAAATTATTTTCTTGTGATAAGTGTTCTTGGCAGTTTCATTTTAATTATCGGTTTAGCTCATTGTTACTACTTTAAAAACGGTAAGACTAAAGTTAACAATTATTTCTAACTATACTCTCAACATTGAATTAGTATGCACCCTATTGAAGAGCACAAATTTAACTTAGTAAACTATACTTTAATCACTACATTAAAAATAATTTTTAGTGTCAATTGATTAACGGCAATAACTCAATTGCCGCTAAATATATATTTTTAGCGGCAATTAGCATTCTCTGTATATGTCCCTAAAGCCTTTAGCGATATTGTATCTAATGACATTTAACTAATGCCGGTAAAGACTTTACCACTATTTATTAATGTGTTTATTTATTGCCGCTAAAAGATATTTTTGTTGTATTGTTTATATTTATTATTATTTTTAAGGGGCGTAAAAAGCTAAAACAATAATTAAAATGAGGCTAAGGGAGTATTTTTAATTTGTCTCTATTTATGGCATTGAGAAAGAGGGTTTATTTTAGAATGTCAATACTAGAAGCCTTAAAAAAAGTGAAAAATTGATATATGAATATTTGAAAATGGCTAGGAGTTGTCAAAAGAAGTAGTTGGATAAGAGATTTTAGGAACATGAAATTCTTTACACTCATATAAAGATGTAAAGTTGATATATATATTTATACAATATGGTATATGTGGCGATGTAGATGATGTTATTGTATGATTTAGCCTGTCATGGTTATATTATATGCTGTTGAGTTAAGTTTGCTTACCAAATTTATTTATTTTTTGATAATTAAATAGAATGATCATTCAATCAAAGTTCTAACCCAAAATAACCCAATTATTAGCTAATTATCGAGAATTTCCATCCGGGTCATTAATTAATCATGTCTATGTCTACTCAAATCTTCTTTGGTCACTCGAGTAATCTTGAGCTTGTTGCTGCTTCTCTTGGAAGTACTGGAAAGTTCAAATTGTAAAATTTGACTTACCGCAAATACAAATTGTTTCAAGTAAATAATATATCAAAATGAATTGAAACATCGAAAAGAGTTCATTTCTTAGTTTTGACACTGTTTAGAAGAGATTTGAGTTGGATGTCCATCTAAATCCGTCATTGAAGTGAATCGAAGCTCAAATTTAAAATTTGAATTGCCGCAAACATGAATCGTTTTGAATGAACTATATATCAAAATAATCAAAAAATTGAGAGGAGCTCATATCTGAAATTTGAGACTGTTTAAAGGAGATTTGAATTGATCGGGATCTTTAAAAAATTCAGCTTGAGAGGAAGATGAATTGTTGCAATGTATAAATATTGTATGATAGTGTATATATATACATCTCTGATATATAGTTATACATCATATATACACATTATACACTATTTATTTATACGATATTATTGAGAATGTAATTAACTAATAAAAGTGTGTTCTCTCTAATAACTTAAGTTTTTAGATAGGATGGTCACGCACTTTCAACATGGTAGCAGAGCAGGCACAGATCTTGAGATCGAATCTTACTGCCACCCAAATTGAAAAGAATTTCCATAAGACACTTGTTTTTTAAGTCCGAGTTACAAACGGAACTCAATCTAAATTAGAAAGTGGCGCTAAAATTTAATTTATTTTGCATTTCACATGATGCCTATTTTTTTTTCGTCATGTGAAATATAAAAAAACATGTGAGCAGTAGCATAAAGTATGCTTCGAAGTGTTAACTTTCGAGAAGAATTAAATTTATCTGATGAGAAGAAGAATAAATAAAAGAACAAGGATTTGACAACACAAACAAATTACTAGGAGTGCTTATGAATTATGATCAATGAAACATAAAAATTGAAACTTTAATTTAATAGTTGACTTCAAATTCAAAAACTAATAAGCAAAGTTGTAGATATTGCAATTGTGTCCAAGGAGGAATAATATCTTTGACAAAATAATTTCTCTTTTTCTAGGGCAAAATAATATTCTTGACGATTCTAAATAAACAGAATATATGCAGAGGTACTTCACCTTCAAGCTAGAGCTTAGCAAAATTTCTTGACAATTGCTAATTTTCAATTGTCAGCTCAAGGATCAACTTAAACTTGAAACTGCCTTAAAGCAAAAAGAAGCAAAATAATACACATTGAAAAATGATTGAGGATTAATAATAATTTTCTTGAACGCAATAACATTTTCCAAAAAATATTTAACGGTCGAGCTCAAGTCCACAGGTACGGCAAGAATATACGCACAACTTGATTGATCACATTGAGGTGCTGGTGAGGACATTTTGCGACCTTCCTTTGTAACAAACTCAAATTCCTCACTATATTAATAAGAGAATTGATCTGTGATTACAACTTTAGAATCGTAATTGCAATACTCAAACAACTGAATTATAATGGAAATGCTTAAATAACAAGTAACTAAAATAGAGATAAAAATTGAGATGAGAAACTTAGACTCTAGAATTAAGAAGAGAGGAACAAACGTTTTTTCTTCAATATGCATAAATCATTCTTTCAAACTCTTTCTCCCTTTTAACCAAATGCTAATTGGGCCCAGAATATCCCAAATAAAACACTTCAATATTTTATTCGGTCCAGTCTCGTTTACCACTTCTAACGCATACGCCTTACAGAGTTAACTTGGTTCACAACATTCCTACTCTCTCTTTTTAAGCACTGTCAATAAGAAAATTGATCCACAGTTGCACAAGCTTAAATGGCAAAAGTGTACATTGGAAATGAGAGAAGAATCATTAAGCTGAGTGTGCTATCAAATGCACACGTAAGTATACGTAGTCATACAAGTAATATACTCTAGAATTTTGAGTTCAGATATATATCACTTGTGATTTAACGATTCACTACTGATTAATTAAACTATTGCTTAGTATTATTTTTCAAGCGATACAATCTCAGTTATTATTTTTAAATTAACTAAACTAAAATGAAAAAGAGAATAACTAATGAATAATGAATAATTTATTTATTTATTTAGCATGTAGTTAGTTGATGAACTAGTGATTAGTAATTCTTGATTGTAATTAAGTGTAACCTCTGTATTTAGAGATTTGAGAAAGGCCTTTTGTAAAGCCTGTTTTATTGTTGAAGTCGTTTCAAATCCAATATGGGAACTTGGGAAAGGCTCAAATTTTTCTTGTTCCAAAAGCAAACACCACTTCCTATTTTCTTTCTTTGTTATCTCAGTCTATTATTTGACTTATGACACCCCTTAAAAAGTACGCTAATAAAAAGATAAGTTTGAATATAATAAATTTAATATTTTAAAAAAAATCTATAATTAATGATAAAGATAAATTATGAAAATTATTTCTTAATTTTTCAAATTAGATAAATAAACAATCATTTTTAATATAACAGATAAGTATAAGTGGATGGAGAGAATATTATATTCACTATGTAACCCACTTAATATTTATATCAGATCATACTAATTTGTTATTGTTAAGTTATAAATTTAGGTGAAAATATATCAATTAACTATAATTTAGCGATAAGAAGTATATAAAGACATGTTTCATGAATTTATTGGATCAACGTAAACATTGAGTGCAGATAAATTTTGGTAAAGACTTCCCTTTGTCCCCAATTACTTGTCCACTAAGAAAACAGTGATTGACATAGTGAGTTTACTATTTGACTCATTTAATTATGAAGTGGATGAATTAAAAATTTAAGATTTTCAAGAAGTTCTACATTTTTCAAAGTAATTAATTGAGGATATAATCGATAAGAAATTTTATTTTTTTTTTATTTGTGAAAATGAACAAATAATTAGAAACAACTAAAAAAGGAAAAATTGACAAGCAATTAGGGACAGGGAGAATAACTTACAAGTACTTAGTATGCACATCAAACTGTACTAAATTACCATGAATAAGTCATACATTAGATGAAGATGTGTATTAACAAAGTATAGTTTAATGATAATAAATAAATCAAGAAATTATTGGCATAGTATGTCGTCCAATTAGCTTGAAAAACACCAACATTTCTTACCATAGGGTGTATGAAGACTTTTCTCAAATTCTTTCACAACTAATATCACTCATAATCTATATTAAAATAAATAAATAATATCTAAATTGTTTTTAAAATGCAACATATCTTTTCTTTGTTCCTAATGTTTTTAATTTTAAAGTAAATGGAATATTTTTCAAACGTTCCTTCCAATCTTGAAAAGGATAAATCAAATGTGGTGCTTTAGCTCTAAATGAACCCCCCAAATTGCGCTTCTTTTTAAAGTTAATTACTTAATTAATTAAAAGCTTAAAGAATAGAAATTATATAACATGTAAAAGGGGCATACCAACTTTCTTTGTGCATGCAAATATTACAAAAAGATAACATAAAATATCAAAAAGTAATTTCTGCATGCTGGAGAAAGAAAAAGATAGTCTATTATCCGATCTTTATAATCTTACTCATGATTAGTCAAAGTATGCTATCTTAGGGGTGTGTTGAGATGAATATTAATTAAAGGTCTGGAGTCTTAACTCTGAATATTGTCTAAATCCTAATAGGGAGTATTTTTCACTTTAATGGACCTCATGTATACAAGTCCGGATTAGTCAGAATCTAATGTACATCAGATAAAAAAAGAGAGTTTAAGATAAGTTTGAAGTTCAAACAATCTGAAAAAGGAAAAAGTTTCCTATTAATGAAAAAGGAAAAAGTTTCCAAAACGATATAAGGAAACCAAATTTCCATTTCACAAATGTTATGGGACTCGAACATATCCAAGTCTGGATATCTGGAGCATGAACAATATAAGATGGGATGCCAACAACATAAACAATAAATTGAGATGGACGTAATAAAATGAATATTGGACCTAAATCAATCCTAAAAACTAGTTAACGAGGAGATAATTATCCACGACCAAATTCCCATCCCACAAACGAGATGAGACTCCAATAAACTGTTTCTTGTGTATTACTATATGATTTCTTAATAATGATGACTTGAATATATAATTTACTGGTACATTGACTTGAAGCTATATAGATTGCACAAACATGAAATAATCAAATCAAGCTTCTTCATAAACAAGCAAAATATTAAGACAAAATTAATTGCTAATGACTAACACTAAGTTAGATTCATTGCTTAGCTTTCTTTGTTTTTGATCCTCTTCCCTCTCCCTTTCTAATTGAATCTTTGCATCAATCAATGCCCTCTTAACTTCCTCATCCCCTTGTTTTTCTTGTAACAACATTTCAAATTCTTGAATTGCAGCCTCCCATCTTTCCAACTATACAACAAAATTCAAAAAAAATAAATAATCAAATTGGTCAATGTATAATCTATGCAATATTATCGACACATTCTTCGATTAACATTAGTACAAATTTTACCTTTACGTAACAATCAGCTCTACGAACTCTAGCCTTAGTATACGAAGGACGTAACACAAGAGCTGCATTGCAATCCTCCACTCCTTTCTCGAATTGTCCTAGCTTGATTCGACAAGTTGCTCTGTTAAATAAGAGAACAGAATTGTATGGATCCTGTTCTAGTCCTTCTGTATACATACAACAAGCCTCTATGTATTTCGATTTCTTAAAAAGCTCGTTACCCTTTACCCGAGCTGATGCCAACCCTTTAATTCTTCTTAATATCGCGATTATCTCATTGCTGATATCGAGTTTTGCAGCCTCTTGAGCTGTACTGATTCCATCATCAAACCTGCCTACTAATGTGTAAACTTGTGCTCGAATTATTAGGAAATAAGCTGTTTTAGCTAATCCGAAAATACGAGTAGAAAGACATGTTTTGAAATTAGGTCCCTTGTGAATGCTGGTGTATGCCTCCTCATGTCTATGTAATTTCATCAATGCTTCAGCTCTCATTGCAAAGATCTTCGAGTATGAAAATAACACATGGTAAATATTGTTATAATGTTGAAATTAAACTTGACGAGTAAATTATGGACAATGCTGTTCTAACCTGTGGAGATGAATCTGCACCAGATGACAATGCATTTTCGCTCATATGAAGTAATGTGATGTAATCTTTTAGCTTATGAGCTTCTATGCAATTGCGGATCATTCTTTTAAGATTTTGAGCCTCAGAAATGTCTCTTCTGTCAACTTTTGGTCCTGATTTTTCGTAATGTTCCAATGCTTTCTCTGTTTCTCCTAATCTGTTGAGACAAATATTATTACAATAAAAATAAAAATAAAAATTCTGTTTTGATTTGATTTTAGTACCTGAGATATAGTCTTGCAAGGCGATATTGCGCGTTGTAATAAAAAGGATCTAGCTGAATGGCCTCTCTGCATTCGATTACTGCTTCAATCAAAAGGTTTAAACTCAACAAAGCTGCACTTTTGTTGCTGTAATAACAAGCATTTTTCGGATTAATCGCGATTGCTTGATTATATAAAGCAATTGCTTGTTCAAATCTTCCATGTTTGTAATGTTCATTTCCCATGGATTTGAGTACATCAGGATCCAATTTGTTTACTATGTTCCCCATCAATACTCTGCCTTTCTGTAGAATAAACTTTTGATCAGTTGAAACATGTTGGAATCTCTTTTGCTGCTTCAAATTCCCTAATTGGCCTAATAACATTATATTCCCGGTGCTTGAAGCGCGATTCAACGTTCCATTCGCGCTCAAGTCACTCGAGGTGAACGTTGATTGCCTCCTAAGATTGTGAGTATTAGGCACTGAGTTGACAACTTGTGATATTTTCTTCGCGCTCGAAGAATTAGACGATTGGTTGATCTTCGAGCTGCTTCGTGTACCATCAGATGTTGATCTCCTAACGTGTTTTCGTTCTTGTGAAATCGAATTCCTCAGAGTAATTGAGGGTGGTTTTGGTTGAGGCTTAGATAATTTCTTTTTGGAAATTTGTGATACTGGTTGTTTAATTGGCTTACAATTTCCACGTTGAAATATCGCTGCCACTAGACCACAACCCAATTGAATTTCCACTGATTTATCTCCAATTTTTGCCATAATTTCTTCTTCAAACGGAAGATGACTTTATCCAAAGTGGAGAGGTCAAATAAAAACTTGTATATCAAGTGTTCAATGTGATAGGACCTTATTTAGAAGATTAGAAGAAATGATGTAATAGTTATATATACTACTCAAAGGTCTAAGAGTGGAAGCTAAGAAACCAACTTTATTTTTCTTTTTTGAAACTAAAGGGGTTAGGCTTATGAAAACAAAATTCCAAAAGGGGACAAGACTATTGGGTAGGATATATCATTTCTAATTTTCTAATAAAGTATGATTGGATGTCTTATCAAGAAAGTGTTATTTGGAACAAATTTGTTTAAGATTTATGTCAGCTGTTGTGCCAAACAAGTAGGACCCTGGAATCAATCATATCAAAGTTGAATATCACACGTGCAAACATGTATTGTTTCATTCACCAAACCTTGTGAAAACTATCATCTTACTGGAACTTATGCTTACACGCTACTCGTGGTGCCAAAAGTATATATAATTTGCCTAATTCATTTGAACTTGAACGAGTTTGGTAGTTATAGTCTAACTCTCACGTTCAGAAGATAAAATTGCAGAAATGATGATACTGAAATGAATGTACGAACATAGTAGGAAAGAGATAGGATTAAAAATAAAGACATATGAGACAAGGTGAAAGTTGCTTCAGTTTAGGACAAGATGGGGAAGCAAGACGTGTGTATTTCAGACATGTAATGAGGAGATGCACAGATGCCCCAGTACGGATCGGAGGTGTGATAGATTGACTATGGATGGTTTCGGGAGAGCTAGAGGTAGGCCAAAGAAATATTATGAAGAGGTGATTAGATAGGACGTGACGCAGTTTCATCGAAGATATGACCTTAGATAAAATGTTGTGGAAGACACAAATTAGGTAGTAGGTTAGCAGGTAATAGACTGTGGTCTTGCTTATCCTTTCATACTAATAGTTGTAGTAGTACCTCATGTAGTTTTGTGTTTCTCGATTTCTATTATTATCTGTCGTTTATTGCACTTCAGTCGTCGTATTTTTTTTTTTTGATAGTTATGTTTAAAATGCGTGCTTTGTCATACTTTCAACAGTATTTTGGCATGACTTTTTTATTTCTGTTATTTCCTTCTCAGAACTCCTTTGATCTGTTTTTCATCGAGTCAGGGTCTACCATAAACAACCTCTCTACTTTCAAGATAGGGTCTAGATAAGGTTTGCGTGTACACCTACCCTCCTAAGATCCCACTTTGTGAAATTACACGGAATAGAGTTGACTGATTAGAATGTTTTAGAAACAAAATCAAATAAGGCATCACGTGTGAGTTTATAAGTAGATTTATGCTAAAATAGTGGATTATTAAAAGGGAATAAAAGTATTTTCGTAAAAATAATTATTAATAAAACAGAAAGTAGTATTCCTTATTAAATTCATGTTCTAAAATTGGAGAATATTGTTAATCGATGAAAGAAAGAAAAGAGAGAGAGAGATCGCAATAATACATAATTTGGCATGTGCTTAGTACAAGTTCTCTTTCAATATTATTTTAAGTTATTACTATAAGTTGTAATTCTAATTTCCAATTAAACTTGTCATTAATTAATGTATAAGAAATCTATTGAAATGAAACTTCTCAAATGAAAAAGGAACATAAGATGTCAACAAAATTTGTTGGTTGAGAGCACTACACAGTAAAATTTTGGCAGCAAACAGAAAATGAAAAAATAAAATGATGTTGATATTTTTTAGTAGACTTGTGGAACTCAAACTCTATGTAAAACATTGTGTTCACTTTGAGGCCACTAATTTAAATTCCAAAATATACTTTAGGCCAGCCTGATTTTATACACTTTTTTTTTCTTCTTCTGCTGCATGGCATTAGAAATTTGTCGGTGCCTCCCATCCATTTTTAACAAAATTAATCAATATGTGTTTTTCCATTAATCTTGTAACATTGACTTATAGTACTTTTATCTTACTCCCTTAGTCACAATAGTTACATGTTACCCTTTTCGTTTAAATTTTATATAAAAAGAATGTTATACACCCTTCGTTCATGTTTGACTTGACACTCTACTTATCCGACACCTCCAATTCTTACTCTACTATCCCAACTCCTGTCAATCATGTACCTGCTTCACACTCCATCTTATTCCACTCATATAGTATTTTGTTAAATTACATATAAATGTTCTTAAGATAAAAAAAATAAAAAAAATCTTACTTTTCAAATATTTAAAAAATCAATTATTTTTCAAAAAAATATGATCCTAAAATTTTATTTTATTTTATTTTTGGAATAAGCAGTTCCGTTTGCCGACAAAAGTGAAGTTATTCGAAATTGTACTTCGGTAGTCAAAGTTTTGAACTGTTAAAGGACAATACACCCAAATCTATCTAATATCTTCTTTCCTTTTCCAATTCATGATTTTTATTAAAAATGGACATCACTTGGACCAAATGTAAAAGTTATTTTGTGTCACAATTTGCCAATTCTATTATTCTCTATGTCTCAATTCTATATTTTGGTGTTTCCTTGCGTCAAGAATTGATATTTTACAATCACTTATTAATATGTTTTTCCATTCAAATCTTTAATTTGTTGTTAATAGCTTGATATTTTGGTGCTTTAGGCACAAAGCCTAAATCACACCAATTGATCTCGAATTTGATGGTTAAACTCTACTATAATAATGATATTGTAGGGGTCATTTATCATCTTTTTCTATATGAAAATGGAAAATAAGCAAATCAAAAGGTTGATTTATTCGAAATCCTAATTGTGGCATGAGGCGGAGCCAGAATTAGGAGTTTGGAGGTTCTAAATTTAAGGATAAAAGAGAAAAATAAAGCAAAACATGTGGCTACACAATATTTTTATTCTAGCTACATAATATAATTTTCCGACGAAAGAGTGTCGGTCGACACCCATTAACTACATGTGGCTACGCCACTGCCACTAAGTTGTGATAATTTTATTTGGGGGTTCACAAGTTAATGAACATATATATATATATACTAGTTTTTCAACACATGCGTTGCACGTGATTACCAATTCAGAAAATATATGACATAGTAAATAATATTGCTTATTTAAGCAAAGATTTGAATAATAAGTTTTGCACAAAATAATATTACAGATTCTTTTGTGAATGTTCTTTTGTCTTGAACATCAAAAAAATAAATCATGACAATTATCTAACTCTTAAGAAGTCTAATAATTTTGGAAATAGTTATTCAGAAGCATATATCTACATCACAAGAGAAATTATTAACAAAAACAAATGTATCTAGACTACATCATGTTAACTTCATATATTGGAACATTACATATTAATGTATATATTAAGTAAAAAAATAATTATTATATCATCAAAATTATTTTCCTCAAGTACTCGTGGTTATGGAATATACCTTCTTAGGATAGAACGATTTACTTCATCAAAATAGTGGTACCTCATATTCCGCTAAACTTCAAACTCACTCAACGACAATAAATCACACGATTTTTTTTAAAATGCAAGAAGAAGAAGAGTAGAAGATTAAAACAAATTGTGGTTGAAAAATGAGAGGAAGCCCCTCTATTTATAGTCAACAAAGGGTAGTATGAAAAAAATATTTTTTGTGTCTTATCTGAAAAGTCATGACCTTTCTGAGAAGTCATAACCCTTTGGAAAAGTCACAACTTATTGAAAAAGTCACAACTCTTTGGAAAAGTCACAACTCATCGAAAAATCACAACCCTTTGAAAAAAGTCACAACTTATCAAAAAATTCACAACTCATAGAAAAAGTCACAACTCTTTTGGAAAGTCACAACTCATCGAAAAATCACAACTTATCGAAAAAATCACAACGTAAGTTAAGGATATTATAGTAATTTAACATTCAAGTTAGGAGTTCATGCTTTTAAGGTAATATAGATAAATATCGATAGATAAGATATATATATATATATATAAAAAAAAATTAATACAAATACAGGGTCTATGAAAAAGCTAGTGGGTTTGTTCGAATCCACGAACCCCACCTAACTCCGCCTGATTATTTGTGGTATCCCTTCTTCCCGCTTTACACCTCGAAATACACTTTCCTTATGTCGTTATCTCTCATTGGTTTTAAAGGACAAGAGATAACAACTATTTGAACTTTCATTAATATTTTAAGAAATATTTTTTTATTATATTGACATGAAAAAATTTGCAACTTTTTTTCATGGAGTATTTTAATGTCTAAATGTTAATGTTAAAACATTGAGTCAATTTACTCCACTTAAACTTTAAATATTAGTCAAATTAATTTTCGAAAAAAAACATATGATATAATTGGGACGCCAGAGGAAGTATCATTTTGGAATAACTCGGAATTAACTTTCTTAGTACTTAATATATAGTATGTATGTAAAGTATTTTCAGTTTTCTAACAAATAATTTGACTAATTTTTAATATCAAGTTTTGAGGAATCTCAAGTCACTTTTGATGTATTCGTCATTTTCTCCAATTTTGTCACGCTTGTTTGGACAAAAAAATTGAAAAATATTCTTTCTAAAAGAACAAGTTTTTTTTTATTAAAAAAAATGAGAAAATCAACTTTTGAAATGGAAGTAGAATAAACAAGTTCAAGTGACATTTCATATTGATTGTGTCTTCCCACCGTCCAACACATTTCATCTTCATTCCTACTACGTAGCCCCATTTCCACACACCCCTACCCCATCTCCCATATCTAAATCGTCATATCAGTCTGTGTGATTTCAGTTTTGTTATATTTTTTTCTTTATTTTGAACTAAATAATGAGATGGATAATTTCGTAAAAAACTTAAATTTAAATAACGTGACACCGGATCGGACATTGCCATTTTTGAATATTGGATCGTAGATAGTTTCAAGTGTGCTGATCCGGCCCGATTAAATAAGAACATCAACACTCTCTTTATTTTCAAGAGATTCAAAATGGATATAACAAATATACAATCCTTGGTCATATTCTATGGTTTAATTGTTAAAATCATATTTAACAAATTATTGAAACAATTAAATTTTAGCCCAATAAATAAATAATAAAGAAGAAACAAAAGCAATCTCAGGATATAGCTATGGGACAAAAGCATCACAACAACTCCTATATATTGCTTTTTAAACAACCACCATTACCATCCCTTTTTGTCTATCAAAACGATTTTTTCTACATTCTATATATTAGAAAAAATAATAAATCCAGCTGTTCTTGTCTAGAATAATTTAATTTGTTCCTACTCCGAAATTTGCAGGTCTCATGAATTGAACAAACATTTTAATTATGTCAACATATATCTCCACGCGTGTATCCGTGTATATAGTGAAACATCGACTTAAATACACTTTTTCTGTTCATTTTTACTTGTTATTTTTAACAAATTTTTTTTCTTCATATTTTACCTAAACCTCAATTACTTATTCTTCAAATCATTTTCCAAAACCTTATATTAAACATCAATTAATAGGAATAATATGATAAAATGATCATGTCAATCATTGTTTTCTTAATGAGTGTATCAAAACCAAATGCGACGAGTAAAAGTAACCAGAGCGAGTATTAAAATTGTTTTTTTACACAAAACCCGTTTAAGTGGTGACTGGATTGGGTCAGCCCATCTAAAAAGTTTCTTAATTAGCATTGGCCCATTATGATTGGACCTAATAATCATGTTCTAGCCTCTTAGGCCCAGATTGATTACAGTTCTCAATTTACTTATCACAATAAGCCCAAAATGAGGCCCATATATAAACCAACCTTGTTCCATCTTGTCTTATAGTTAAATCATGGAACATTTGCCTTTTTGAGACCACTCATTGTTATACTAGTATATTTAAGCTTAGTTATCCATTTGTAGATTGAACTTTTGTTAAACAAAAGATGAAAAGATCTATCTAGTATAGTAACATTTATAATATAATCTACATATTACAACTCGAAACCTTAGTAAAAGTGGACGTAATTCGTCCTAAAAAGAATAAAGTGGTGAGAAAAAAAAAGACAAATGAATCTTAAAGGTGATCCGATAATTAAAGATAAAAATATAAGTTAAACAAGACATTGATTTCATTGATTAATCAGAAGGATAATTAGTAAAACTTTCATTGAAGATTTTCCTAGACTTACCCTGATATAGTTTTAGGCTCTTAGGAAGTAGTAGTAAGTGTACTCGAGTTTCATTTGTGAAATTTTAAACATTCATTTTAAAGTCTGACTAATTCAAATTCATCGAAAAGCTACTTTTAAAATGAAAAGCACTTTCTTATATATATCAAAGACCACTCTTTTGCCTGGCCTAATTTAAGCAGCGTGGCTTGTAGACAAGACAAGTTGGATTGATTTGGCCCTCTGTAAAAAGTTTTTCATGTGAAAGAGAATATTCCTATTGTACAAATAATACGAGTATTTTAATTTAAATGTAAGTTATAATTTCCCTGCAATTATTTTAATGAATGACGTGTCACGTGATATTAAATATACTTTCTTAATTTGCAGTAAATTTCGAATATGAATAAATCTTTCTTTATATTATTATATACTTTAAGTATAATAAAGTGTATGGTGTATAATTTGACAAGAAACTCTTCAAAAGATAAAGACAAAACATTAATGGCCGCAATTTTTAGATATTCCGTATTCTTTCTATCGCAATTAAGGCTTTATATTATGATTATGATTAACGATAAGCTACATATTAAAAATAATTCAACTTGCAAGTTTTGGTAATTGATTGAAAAGATACATATTTTATATCTATTGATTTAATGTGAATATCACAGTGTGAAATTTCATCGAAAATTTAAATATTTGACAAAAAGTCGTCGGAAATAATTTTAACGAACATACTATTATAGATTTCGTTGAAAAAACGTGTATTTAATTTGTAGTAGTGTTTTTATCAAGTCGTAGTCCCAGCTTTTTTTCTCCTTCGATAGAGTTGGATTGGAAGAGTCAGCCTGCGGGGTAAGCCTTTTCATGTGTGCGCATTATTGTTGATTAGTCTGTTTTTTCTGGAGTAAGAAATCCAATAGGGATTCCAAATCTACCATAACATAAGGAGAGGAGGTAGAGCAATAGCTTGGGTTGACTTAAGAGTCATCGATCAATAAGAAAATTGTTGAAAATACGATGAACATACTACTATAGATTTAGTTGAAAATACGATTGTTTAATTTGTAGTAGTGTTTTTGTCGTATTATCAAGAGTCATCGATCAATAATAATTTTAATAAAACAAAAAAAAAAGGTTAAAGTGTGTTTTACGTCTTAATAATCAAAGTGTAGAGTGTATACTAATATGATAAGAAAGAAACCATTCAGTGGATAAAGACGAAAGAATAATGGCCGCAAATTTAAAATATTCGTATTCACAATTTGTATCTTTTTTTAGTTTGAGATTTGATATGTAGCGTAGGGTTGGCCAATAGCCATAACAAGAGAATATAATAATGACACTGTATTGTAACTTCTTTTAAAAAAATTAACTTTCATGTTTGGATCAGTCAGCGCGATTAATTTTATGTTTCATCTCTTACTTACAATTTGTATCGAATAATTCTTTTTCATCAATGTTACGACAGATGAGAAGAAATCATCTAATATTTAGTCTTTGTTGATATTTAAATATGAGACCTCATGACCACTTCCGATGTCCTACTTTTTTTGAAAAGAAGAAAAAAAGCGCATACAAATTTCTATTCTTATTTATTTTTCTTAAAAGGACATTTAGTTTTATATAGATTAGCTAGTCATACAAGTTAAAACCCTCCTCAGTACCTGATTTTGAAGGGTCATTAACATAATACTCATATATAAATGAAGACTGGAAATAAAGATAAAAGGACAATATATAATATTATTCATAAAATTATATTTGGACAAAATATCAGCCTTTGTACTTGCTTTAATTTTTTAGTACAGATATATAGGAGGAAATTTTACAGAAAAAAAGAAAAAGAATAACAACATATTTAGAATAATTTTATAAGTAAGATACGAGCAGAATAAAATATATATGAATCTTATTTAAATTTACCATGTTTCCTCAGTTACATTATCAACTTGCTACTTTATTAAATAGCTAAAGAGATGGCCGATATAATTTATTTATATGCTTTGGTCCCTTTTAAATGTGGTTGCAGCTAACTAGAATGTGGTTGAACTAATCACTATGAAGCCTATACATTTAAACATTTTAATTATAAATGATTAGGGTAGATATATCTAAGTGTATTTATTATTTATTTAGTAATGTATAGGTTCAAAGATCATGTGAATATTCATGACGAAATAATATTCAAATGTCCAATGAGTGCATAATCTATATACGTACAAACTTATATTTACATTTTATTGTATTTTGATCCCTTCATACACGTAAGAACTTCAACAAAGAATTGAAAAACTTTGGTGTGAGATAATTATCGCTACCAACAAGTGCAAATATTAATGGTTGATTTATACAATAACGTTTTTTGTTCACCGTTTAAATTTTTTCTTTATTTTTAAAAATTGTGTCGACCCATAGGTTAATAGTTAATAATGTATTGAAAAAATTGTAGAAAATACATTAGTTGATTGAATAACTTCTGTTATAACTCATAAAATTTTAGACCATAATTTAACGAATAAAAAAATTACTTAGTTAATAAAGAATTTAGACCATTGTATAAAAAAATTGTAAGTTGTAAGAGAAAGAAAAAAATAGTCATTTATTAAAGTATTATCTCAAAAAAAATTATCAGCCAAAAAAATTATAATATTAATTCTTATCGACGTGGATGCCAAAAGATTCTCTACGTTAAATTATTACACCGTATAATAATAATAATAATAATGTTGATTTTATAATATTTCAAGTTTCTGGATGGTCCATATTCTGACTTGGTCAAAGGATGAGGTACACAATAATATTTCATCTGTACATCAAATTTTATTAATTTTCTTTTAACATAAAATATTGGATGGATTGCATTATTTGCATGTTATTCTTTTTATTAAAAAAATAGTCACACAAACAGATTTTCCGTAACCACTGGAACTCACAGGTTGCAAAAAAGCTAGACAGTGCATATAATAAGTCATGGAACAAAAAGAATATATTAATTACTAGAAAACTAAAAGAGCAAATAAAAAAAAAATTAAAGAAAGAAATTTAGAATTGATAAAAAATAGTTAAATTACAGAAATTGTACATCAAATAATTGAACAGTATTAGATTATATAAAATGAACCTTAAATAATAATATATGTATGATTAATTTCACCAATCAACCATATTATTTGAAATTGAGACTTACACATGATTGCTTAATGAATAATCTAAATGAATTTACTTTACAATTAAATGAAGTTTTGACAAGAATTATTTAATACTAGAATATAAGGATGTTACAAAAATTAATTACTTTCTTTAACTCTCATATAAGACAAGTCCTTCATCTTTTTAAAGAACAGTCTCAACATATTGAACCGACGTGACGATACGGCGCGCCGTAGCAAATGGTTTTTTTAAAAAAAAAAAAATCACCCTCCTAACCCTACATTATTTGTTTAACAATTTTATTATTCAATATTTACTGGCACGATTAATTTATATTCTTGCATATTAATTAAATTCACTATCTAGGATAAAATTGAGTACTCTATAATTATTATTTTATTATTTCAAAGTTCGAACATGAAGAATATATTTCAACAATTAAAACATATCCCTAATAATTGAATTTGTTTTTAGTTTTGCAAGTTGATATAACTGTTATCCATATAAAAATCTCAACTAATCAAAAAATTTATGTCGTGTAAGGTCCAATAATATGGCTTTTTATTAGCTTTTTTTATATATATATATACAAAATTCAAAATTATAATTTTATCTCGGAGGTTGAAGTTCACAAGACAACTTAAGCAAGTTTAGTTGGCTACCTACTCTTTAAGTATTAAATTGTTCTTTTTAATATCATTTTCACTTATAATAATAGTACTTTATATTTATTTTTTCTCTTTCGTTTTATGTTTCCATAAAACTTTTCTAGTATACATTTTTCTTGTTTTCACACTTAAAAATCTAAAGAAAAAGATATTCTTTTTCCCCTCTCTCACTATCTTATGTATTGTATGTACATATCTTTGAGTTTGACCCGTTGCCACCTACCGGCAGCTTCTTTGCTCCCCTCCAATGTCTTACCCCACCATCCACCCAGTCCCCCACCTATTCTATCTTTCCTTTTCAAACTGAAAAATACCAAAAAACTCTTTACTTTACTTTCCTTGCATCTCTTTCAGAGCCATCCTTATATTTAACCCATCCTTTCTCCTTTTCTTTTCTCCCTTTCGATCTCTCCAAACCCTAATTCATCGGAAAAAATGAAGTTATGAACCTATTTGTTTTTGTTTTTATTGGATCGAGTACAAGCTTGTGGTCCAAGAAAGTGAGCTAACTCAAGGAAGTTCAACATATGGGTACTTTTTTTTACATATAATATATATTTACTTTGTTGATTGATTTATTGGGTGTTTTTTTAGATTTGAATCTTATTCAAACTTTGCAACTATCACTTTCTATTTTGCAGGTTTTAGTAAATACTAGACTTTTTCATCTTTAATTATCTTTTTATTGAAGAAAAATTAAAGGTATGGATTCTGGGAATAGTGGGAGTATGCAATCTTCAAGTGGTGGTGATGAAGAGTATGATGATTCACGTGGGGAATCTATTTCAACTTTCTTGAATAATAGTAATAATAATTCACTTGCCCATTTTGGTTCAATTTCATCTCATAATAATAATCCGCCTTTTCTTTCTCATCATCATCATCAACAAAACCCCAATAATACTTTCTTTGATACCGCGGCTAGTTTGTTCCCACAAAGTTCAAATCCTCAGTTCAACACGAACGATCTCATTTGGTCATCGTCATCATCTCGGGCTTTAAGATCTGATCAGAATTTCAACAATTTTACCTCATCATCAAATGCTGCTGCTAGTGGTCAACTCTTTCATCATCATAATCAAAACCCTTTCTCGGGTTCAGGTTCGTTACCAGCAATGCAACCACCATCAATTGAAGCAACTAATGTTGTACGGGCCTCAAGCTCGGCCCAGCCCGATGTAGCGAAAAACCCGAAGAAGCGCACCAGGGCCTCACGGAGAGCGCCAACCACCGTGCTCACTACAGACACAACGAATTTTCGACAAATGGTTCAGGAATTCACCGGAATCCCAACTGCTCCGTTCACCGGTTCACCCTACACACGCCGTCTTGATCTTTTTTCGACAGCTGGATCGGGTATGAGGACGGGACATTTGGATTCGCTTGGACCATTATACCCTTTGAGGCCATCAGCACAAAAGGTTCAAGTATCTCCATTTATGTCACAATTATCATCTTCTCCTGCTTCTTCATCGTCGTTGTTGAGTTCTAGCATGATTGATGCTTTAATGCCTGGAAATAACAACTCTATTGTTGGTGTTAGTACTACCTCGGGCTCTACCTCTACCTCAACAAATTTCCAATTAGGTTCAAATCATCTCGGAATACCAAAACAAGCACAAAACTTGTTCAACATGCAGAATCAAATTCTTTCATTCAATGCTGGAGCATCGATTTTTAACACAAAATCTTCAGGAGGCGGAAGTAGTAGTAATACAATTAATGTTCCTTCGTTAGATGAACTTGGAATAAGTCATGAACAACAAGTGAGTGCAAATCTGATCAGTGGATTTCAAGGAGGGAATAATAGTAGTAATAATAATAATGTTACTAGTCAAGCAAGAAATGATGGAAATAATCTTTCAAGATTGTGGAGAAATAATAATAATAATCATAATCATGATGGGGGTCAAGAAAATCAACGGCTGAGATCATTTGATGCGAATAATAGTAATGCTGGAAATTACAACAAGTTAAATTCAGGTAATTCTTCTACATCAGAATTTCATCCTGAGATTAATAAGGGTTTGGAAAATGTGTGTTCAACTGGTGAAGGACCAGTTTCTTCATGGACTTGTCCTGATTAGAATTATTATTTGTTTAAGAAAAAAAATTGTTGCTGACTATAAAAATTGATGACTTATTAGATCAATTTGGTAAGTTTTTTCTGTTAATTAATCGTATTTTTAATTTTTGGTTTAATTATATACGTTGTAATACACATGTAGATATTTTGTACTACGTACTCTTTTGATGATTTTTAAATATTTGGTAGAATGAGAATTTTGGATTTTGTAGTATTATATATCTGGTCTTTTTTTTTCTTCTTCATATAATTATGTTTAATTTCTGTTTGTTTTTTTGTTAAGTATTTATATGTACCGCTCGTATTTTAAGGTATAATCTTTGACAATTATTAAAGTTCAATCAGAACACATCCTTAGATATATATTTTTTATCTAATATAATAAAATCAAAATTTTCAGTAATGGTATGCGGAGTATTTACACAGAGTCATTTTACACCTTTTGAATGGATGATTTAACTATAGAAATAGTTTCGGAAATGAGTGATTTTAAATTTTTAACCCGTTTGTTTATTACTTGTGATTTGTGACCTTGAAGATTTTCTCATGAGCATGGGTCGATCATTTTAAAACGATTCATATTTACGGATAAACTATCCTATATGACACAAATTTTTTATGGGGGTATTTATCAATAATTAGCTCATCATTAAGGGTTTTTTGTGTAGAGATAATCCATCGAAAACATTTTAAACAAGTCAATTTCTACAGATTTCGTCCGCTTTTTAACATAGTGTACTACAAGAAAGATAAAAATGATAATATACGTAGAGTTTGGATAAGTATTTAAGAAATTTATGCAAAATAAAGTACTTTGAATATTTATATATATTATTAACAAAAAAATACTATGAGTATTGCCTAATTAATTGTTTCCAGAAATATCTCAACGGACTTCTCCACCACAAACAAAAAAATAAAGAAATAAAAAGAAAAAAGTAAAAGGAAGGTCCTAAATTACTTTTAGTCTAATTAATTCAGCTAATAATATATTCATCTAGTAACTTTTCTCATTTTATAGTCAAAACCATTATTACCACTTAATTAGAAGCTTAATTCCCACAAAACGTATTACCGGTTAGTTTAACCTGAACCTTTTTCATTTGTCAACTAAAGACAGCCAAACAAACTTGCAAAAGTCAAAAAAACAGAAGTGTAAATTCCTAGGTTAAGAATATTATTAACCATAACACAATGCATAAGTTCTTGTTTTCACATTGTCATATGGGAATTGAAAGAGAGAAAAAAACTTTAACCTACTAACCCCTAATATTCTCTTCGAGTTTAACTTCAACACACACTGATCATAGCGTACATATTTTTATATATATATATTTATAATAATTGCAAATAATTGTCATTAGAAACTAGGGATTAGTAATGTCTCAAAAAAAGATAGGTTGTCCATTATAACAAGCTAAGATATAATGACACGGTCAACTGTATATATAGATAAAGCTAGCTAAGAAGACGTAGATGATTTATTCGTACACCTTCTAACGAAAAATTAGAATCTATATACATAAGATTAAAATTACATGTGTATAAGAAAAGTTGAATTTCTTTGAATTTTTTATTTTATATATTTTGAGTTCCAATTACGTATATATGACCTATATATTAATTCTTAGAATAGTCGGCAGAATACTTTTTTCTTTCAACAGAGAATAATTAATTAGTGCAATTTATGACAATCTACAGAAGTTTCATCAGTTAAATATTAAGCAAAATAATAAATAAATAGTAATAGTAATAATATTTCAAGTGGGTACCAAATTAATTAGCATTATTAAGAACCTTTTTAAGACCCACCATTCTCGTTACAAGTCTCTATTATTTTAGTACGTGGGCTATTTAGTTAACTGAAATTTTTTTATTTTTTCTGTAGAGATCAGTCCCCACAACTGATCTTACAATTCATATTAATTGCAAGTGTACTAGTTGTTTCATATTCTCATGTCAAACTTTTACTACAAATTTATAGAAAGTTCATTTCTATGCTTGACCTTCAATTCATTTGTTAATTACATTCATAATATTTTTAGTACAAAAAAGTTTTGATTTCATTGCATCACATATAATGGTTTAGAGAGATAATTTTGTCGGTCTTGAATATTGTGAACTTAGCTTAAAACAGATAGAATCATATCATGTTGAGTTATTATAGATTTAGCCCATTTAAAAAGCTTAATAATGCATAGTTTGTCCCTTAAATTTAAATGATATTTCATTTTGGACGCATGAAGTAAATCATGTTCCAACTGAACATCTTACCTATTGATAATTAAGTGTTTCAATTTCAAAATTTGAGAAAAACATGAAATATGTCATTTGCTTTAATTATACGTATTCGCCTCAATAAGTCGTATAACCCAACGTTTCTTAATTAAAACACGTTACTACTAGTTCACCTGTTCAATTTGAAATATTCTGACTAGGGTAAGGGACTAGCCATGTTTTTTTAATACATAAGAAAATAAAGGAAAAGGAGTATGGTACGATATTTTGAGAGGAATCGAAATGATTAGTAAGGAGATTTAGAGAAATTATAAAATGAGTATATAATAATTTATCTTGGTTTCAAAATAGAAATGATAGTGAATGTTACCAAGGAAGAAAAAGAGGAGGGGCAAAAAATAAAGGTGAAAAAGAAAGAAGAGATGATTAACCATGAGATTTTTTCAGGTTTTGATAGGATAGAAGACATGTGAGAAAGGTATATGGAATCATGGTGGCCCCAATTCCAACAGAATAATCTGATTTTTAGCAATGATTATTAATTGCTTCACACACTATGTATTATTACAATATTTAGCAAGTGTATATATCTCTATCCATCAATCGTCTTTTTTTCTTTAATATAAGGGTGTGTTTCTCTACTAAAAAAATAAAATAAGGGTCGATTTATAAAGGTGACGACTTCATTGAGGTCGATTTTTGATAAAAACCTTATTTTTTAAACCATGGAAAAGTTTTCCGCAAATATGTTTTCTTGGCAAAATATATAGTACTAGTGGTAATTTTTTATTTATTTTTTAATATTTGATAATTAAGCAAAAAATGTTATCTCAAATATATTTATATGAAATTTAAAAATACATTATGGGAGTAGAGGTGGGGAGAGGAATGGTGGGTGAGGGTTGCAGATTGGGATGAAAATGGAGCGGTGCAGAGTGGGGGCAGAGCGGGTTGAGTTTAACCCGTAAAAGTCCGTCTTGTCCCGCATAATAACTTTTTTTATTTTCAACCCGCCCCACCCTGCCCCGCATAGACCCGCCCGCATGAACTCGCTCCACATAATTTTTTTTTTAAAATTCTTTATCTAGTTAAGTTTGATACTAAAACTAAAATTCATAAAAATAAATTCAGTTTTTCATTAAGTTGTATTAATAATGACTTAAAAATTTCTTTTGTAGAGGTTAATTGGGAAATATGTAAGAAATTGTATTACTTTTTATTAAACCATTTTCATTTACTATCTTGAATATTTTAATAGTTTTAAAGAAATTATCTTAATAATTAATGTTCTATCACTCTTATAATACGTAGAAAGTTAAAATTAAGTTTGAACCTATATAAAATCACATATACTGCATCCCCCTCCACCCTGTATTAGTTTTTTAAAAACTCACGTCAACCCGCCCCTCATCCCACCCGCCCCGCACAACCTTAGACCCACCCCACCCCACATAGCCTTAAACCCACTCCGTTCTGCATCCCCCTTATTGCCATCCCTAGGTGCAGAGGATGGGGTCGGGGCGTTTGGCCGTGGAGAGGTAACAATAATCTTTGAATCATTTATGAAACTTTTTTTCTTTACTTTCAATAAAGAAGTCCTTTTCCTGATATTTAAAGATTTTTATTTTATTTTGAAGAAAATATTTTACGCAAAAAATTTGAATAATATATTCTCTTTCATATCATCACTTTTATTTGATGCAATTTTTGAAAACTTAGAATTCGTGAAAAAATAAAAGGAATTAAGGGGGTGGGGGGTTTATTTGAGCATGCAATGTCATGATTACTTCTTGAAATGCAGTGAGGTAAAAGTGGGAAGAAAAATAGTTGTAGGTCTTTTCACAATTTTTTTTCTATTAAAGACTGTATATACGGTGGATATTTTTCTTTTAAAAAAATTGAATTATGATAGCTCAAATCAACTGTAATCCTTAATTAGCTTAACGAATAGGAGTGGTGGATATACCTAGTAATTAAATTATTGGAAATCGTTTGGCTTAATTCGAGATTTAGGGCTGTTTGGTTTAGTCAAAATATGTGCAACAAAAGCATCTTATTTGCATAAACAATGAGTAACTAACTATAGTTTAACTATGTTCCTAAATTGTTAAACTCTAAAACCAAGATCATCTTTAAAATCAAAATAAAAAATGTATATGTACATACATTTTTCTTAGACTACCTACCGTGGTTACGTAAGGTTCAATTAATTTAGATTTATATTAAGTCGGAATATTTCATTTTAATACTGAAGTTTTGTTTTTTTTTTGCTAAAAACAATTTTACATTTAAGATTTAAATTTGAAATGTATAATTAAATACGAGGAATATATACTTATTTGTTACCACTCCATTCTAATTTTTGGGGTCCTCTTGATCACGTATGACAGTACTTAAGACTTTTCATATGTAGTACTTTGCATCATATTTGTGTTTGTATGTATAGAAAAAATAACAATTTAAAAGTATTTATATATAATCTGAATAAATATTATTATAGGTGAGGGTTGAGTGGGAATGAAGATGAAGATGAAAATGAAATGTGTTGAAGATGGTAGAACACAATAACGTAGAATGTCACATATATAACTTGTTTATCTTGCTTCTATTAAGGAATTATTTTCCTCTTTTTTAAATAACTTATTTTCTTAGAAAAATAATTTTCAAAAAATTTGATCAATAAAATATGAGAAAAATAAAAAAATATTTTCTTTCATACCGAGCGGTTGTTATCTTACTCTTCGACTCCAAGCCTACACTTGTTAACCCGACCCGTTTAATGTGCTTATGACTATATATACTTATGTTTCATACCCATCCAATTTTTATCAGTTTATAAACCAAAAGCTAAATAGTATGGTCGTAAATTAGAATGTAAAATGTGTGAGTTGAAATAGTATTTAGGTGATCGATTAAAATAAATTAAGCAAATAAATAGACAGGTTATTAATTGGTCTAATAATGTACTTGAATTTCTTTACACTGAATTAAGATTAACTAAATATTAGGTTATATAATCTAATTTCTATAATTTAAATTTCATGGTTACTTTTGTTAGAATTTATTTAATCATCAAAACAAATCGTTCCAAATTATGGCTATACCAAACATATAAAACAAATATTTCAACAAATTCTTAAATGAGAGAGAGAAAGAACTTAAATCGGTCTAATTTTCAAATGAGTCGAATTCAGCGATTAAAATGGCTTATAAGTTAATAAATAGGAATATCATTAATGTGCTCAAGGTGGGATAAGTTAGAGATTATATTTTTTATGAGCTAATTCTAACATATTAAGGCATAACTATGAAGGAGGTGTGGGAGAGATTTGATTTACAATTCATTACAACTATTATTTCAGTTATATTTCACTTAAAATCAATTTAAAAAAACTAGCATAAAAGATATGTAAAAAAACACATGAGACGCTATATCAGTAGCGGGCCGGGGTCTGTAGGTGGAAAATTATATTGTTTATATAATATGATTAAAATTATTTTTTACATGTATATAATAAATGTTGAATCTGCTTCGACTTTTTTGTGTGTTTACTTCTTCATATTTAAACCTTCTTAGTGAAAATTCTTGTTCCACCACTAATGATAGCTATCGGCTGTATATATTTAGGTCTATGTGCTTAAACTCTAATCATGATTAGTTTAGTGGTACATGTGAATAATAGGCCTCTTTATTTTCAATTTAATTCGTTAATGATTGTTTTCCATGTACTTTTATGTTGTTCTACAGTATATTTTTATATGCGTAAGCAATGATGAAAACAAAATTAAATATGACGTGATTAAATTAGAGAACTAAACCTCCTGGTCATGGTGTTGGTTAGACTGCTTTGCTAAAATTGGTATAAACGAAAGACTACAATTGTTGAGTGTTTGGCACCAGAAAAATATTTTTCATGAAAAATAGGTATGTTTTCTATTTATAAATTTATTTATTTTTTAATATTTGATAAATAAATAAGATGATATAATCTTAAAAATATTTAATTATATATAATATAGAAAAATACTATGAAGGTGAAATGGGTGAGGAGTATGACTTCGGATTGGTAGGGGTTGAATTGTCAAGGAGTGGAGGCTAACTCATGTGTTGGACGTATGAATGGGTCGAAAAAAGACAATAAACTTGAAATGTCATTTATTTGAACTTGTTTTTCTTGATTTAGATTTTTTTAGTTATGAAAGTCATTTTTCTCATTTTTAAATAACTTATCTTTCTAAAATATTTTGACTAATCAAACAAAAAAAATTGAAAAATATATATTTTTCTACCTACCAAACACACCTAAGTTGTTTTAAGGAACGAACCGTTTGACTTCTTTGACAAGTATACCTTTTTTTTCCATTCTATAATATGTTTTAATTTAACTAATTAAAAGTTCAAAATATTAGTCCCTCATATATCATGTTAGTGGTATCATATTTAAGAAAATATTAAAATAATAATTAAATGTAGGGATGTTCGTGGTTCGGTTTGGATCAGTTATTGGTTAAAACAAAAATCAAACCAATCTAATCGGTCTTTTAAGTTTCTAAAACCAAGTCAAACCAAAAGAAAAAATAACCATCGATTTGGTTCAATTTTTCTGGTTTTTTCGGTTTGAAAGTAATAAATTTTTTGAGGACATACGTATCTCGATAGACACAAACACCTAGTACATGAACAATCCATAGGAAAGTTACTGTCAGTTCAATTAAACAATTAAGCAATACTAGAGCTATTATTACACGAACAAAGTGATTCAAGTAAGAGAAAGTGCGACTATCTTATGAGAGGTAAGGTAGGTAAAGACATAAGTAATGGACTTTGATGAACTTGGACTTAAAATTGTAATAGTTGAGCTAAAATTTAAGTGTTGAGCTTGAGAAAATGGTAAAGTTTGACTTAAGTAAATTAAAATTTAACAAATTTTTTATATTTTATTTATGAATAATATATAAATAATTATAAAATTTATATATCTAATTTATAGGTTCGGTTTGGTTATTTTTGCAGTTGTTTTTTAGTAAAACTAAAACCAAACCAAACCAAAAATCAGTTTTTTTAATCGATTTGGTTCGAATTGCGGTTCGTTTTGATTTTTTAACCATGAACAATCCTAATTAAATGTAGCGTGATAGCAAAATCTAATGTCAAAATTTGAATATCCAAATGAACATATGACTTCTTAAAGGTTTTAAAAATTACACAAACACACACACACACACATTTATATATATATATACGATTCTTGGTAGACAAGGCTGGTTTAGATTGAGACTCCCACCTTTCGGTCCGGGGCTGCAGTTTTCTCTTTCTGTCGGACTTGGGGTTCTTTCTCGTAAGTGGTATACCTACACCCCGCACGCATACTCACTATATCTATATACGTCAAACTTTCTAGCCTTTCGTAAACGCCCCTCTCCTTACAGTCAAGTGGTTCGAATCCTACTTGGGGAGATTTTTTAGCTTTTGAAGGAGGAATCATGTCACTTGAAATTTCGGAAAGTGAATCCTCTCTTTTACCGAGACAAACTCTCAACGGATCCTCCGCGCGCTGTGGCTTCTTCCTCGAGTCTTGTCATGATCGCGCACTCGACGAAAGAGCTTTAAAGTTTCTTATTGCGAAATGAATGAATTCTAGAAGCTCTCACTCAAACAAGGGTGAGCCTTCACTGCCCCGTTCTCTAACTTTCCTTCTTTCATTCGTCCATGAGGCTGTAGCTGCTAACTTGTCCCCTTCGGCTGAAGGACGGAATTCTTTCACCGCGCTCATATATATATATATATATATATATATATATCAAGCCTAGAAACATAGATTTTTCTTATCACGAATCAACAATGCTATGAAACATAATTTTTTCACCTTACTTTTATCGAATTAGATCATCACTTGAAAAAAACTAAGAAACATATTCTATAAAAATAACACTACAGGAAAAGTGTGAATTACATGGGAATTTTCCTAGGGATTAGTATGAAAATCTGCAGGAAACCTCGAGAAAAATCTCCATGTAATTCACCATTTTCTTGTAGTGTAACATTGAACATCTTTCAATTACAAAATTATGATTTTTTTACTAGTATACAAAAAATACTACTCCAAACACTAATTAAAACTTAGGAAGTACTAGCTAGCTAGTATATACAATATGATCAAGGTGGGGGCCTTTTTACCATCCCAAAACAAAAGAAAATGATGTCTCATTGCAGCATGTATGTGACCACAATCCATTTACCAAATTCTCTTGAATTTTTTGGAGATTTTCTTTTGAAGTTTCAGAAACATTAAAAGGAGTCCCCTTTAGAAACTATTAGCATGAAAAAAGCTTTAATTGAAGCATATGTTTTAGCAGTGACAGATCCACATCAATTAAAGAATGGTCATTTAACATTTCTCATCGAAAAATTATATTACAGTATATATATAATTACAAATTACTCTTCTTTTCATGTGTGTGTTAAATTCTAAATATATTTAGTAAATTCCTAACCTCGCCATGATATCTTAATTAACAATACTTTTAGAAAAATATTTTTTTTTATTTCTCTTTAAAAAAAAAGGTCCATGTGCCACTTGTACATCTGGTGGATATCAATAAAAATGTGTCCTTTTAATAGTCTTCGTTTTGGGTCGATATATAAGAGGTCGGTTCAAGTATATATAATTGGTAATAAATGTTGCTTGACCAATCACAAGTGGAGCCAAAAATTTAGGAATTTCTTTTACCAAATTATTTTATTAATTATGTTTTGAAAAAATCAAATTAAATTCTACTAATACATTATGTAGTTTTTTTTAGTGATATGAATAATATTTAAGGAACATAATAAATTGATCTTAATAAAAAATTAAAAAAGTATAAGAAATAAGTAAAAAGAAGGAAGAAAACAATTATATTAATTTAATAAATGAAGTTTATTACTATAAATAATTAACAATACTTCACAATTTTCACTAAAAATGCTTTATGCCAAAAGTTCCTATATGACTAGGGTTAGTGCTTGGTAATTGGAGTTTAATACTTCTCTTTTATCAATAGGTTATTATACATCAAGTACGCTTAACAATATCTTTTTCTTTAATAGCAATATCATTATCAACAACAACAAATTCTATATTTTCATTTTTAAAATTCAATGTAATTTTTGTATAACACGATTAAATTCAATCATTTTTTAATATAAAATTTGTTTAATTTATAAAAACGTGCAATTCCATTCTCGATTGAAATCACTCGATCGAGATCATCCACTTATAAAATTCCGTTAAAACATTATTAATTCAACCAAATATATGCTGAAATAAATAAAATCAAGCCATAAACAAACAAATAGACTTTGTTTGTTTGTTTGTTTTTGTCAAGTATTTGCCTCTATTAAGTGGAAAGTGAATGTACATATGAATATGATGTGACTGTGGGGTAATCGATTGGTATTCTTATATTCTTCTGCCTGAACAGATACTAAGAACTTTCTCATTCTTTTAATATTCTCTCCGGTCCATATTAGTTATCAAAGTTATTAAAAATGCTCATTTTATTTTGATAGTTCGCTTTTACTTGTTTTCTATACTAAAAGTAGATGTTATTTTTATTTGTTTAATTTTTAAAATAAGGAAATAATTTATTACTTAATTTCTAATTTATCCTTATTAATAATAATATCCATCTCCTAATACATTTCTTAAAACATTAAATTTATTATATTCAAAATATGAAATAATAATATTATCATTCTATTTATTATTTTTTAAGAAATGTGTCAAGTCAATGATGGACAAGTAAAATGATTTTTAAAAAGGGAAAATTGTTTATTATACAAACTATTAATTCAAAATAAATATTATAACTACAGTTTCATTTAATTCCAATTTGCAGCAAACTTCTTGTCATTCGTCTCTCTCCCCTCTCTCAGAAATTTTGCTCGCCATTCTCAGTCATCTTTCCCTCGCCTCTCTCACTTTATACAAACACAAATGTATAATTTGCGTTTGTATTTGTATAAAGCGAGAGATATTGTATATACAGATACAAATACATATATCTCCGTCCTATACACTTATAATTATATAAATTTCCCCCGCCCAGTTCTCTTTTGTCTTTCACTCTCTCTCGCGCTTTATACAAACACAAATTATACAAATACAATGTATATTTTGTGTTTGTATAAAGCGAGAGAGAGAGATTTGATACACAAATACAAATGTTTTAACTCGATTCAATTGTATACAAATTCAAATTTTATGCAGATATACTAACACAATCATTGATACATATACATAGTAGTTACATATATACAATTATCTAACCGATATACATATATAATTCACCTCTCTCCACTCTCTGCCCCCTCTCGCTCGCCTCTCTCATCTCTCTCCTAATCTCGTTCGCCACTCTAGCCTAACACAGAAAACATATACTTATACAAACACAATTTTCCTAGACACAGACGCTAGATTTATACAAATCGCCGCGATTTATACAAATTAGATGCTCCATAGCAAATATATTTTGGCTATGAAGCGCAAATAACAAAATTGTAGCTATAAAACGCTAATATGATTTTTATTTTTGTTATTCCTAAAATTTACTCTTTAAAAAAGCATTTGTCATTTTATTAAATCAAGAGAAATGAATTATTTTGAAAAAAGATTAGCTTAGTCTTACTCTGTCATTTATTGAAAAAAGATAAAGGTAAAAAAAAACAAAAACTTTTTATTTATATTTTTTTATCAATATAAAAAATAAATAAATATGACAACTAATATGAAATGAAGCAGACATAAACAACCAATTATGTAGATTCTTAAGGGACATTTTGAGGGCATTTTTGCCTGCCCAATATGATTCTAAAGAACCCCACTTGTCTCCCACTAGAACATTTTTTATCAGCATTGGGAAATTGCTCTTAATATAACGGCCTTTCGGAACTAATAAGATTTTATTGTTCTACTTTCAATTTAATATTCGAATATATATTTTAGGTTTGGCATAATATATAGTTAACTTGGTTATGTTTGACAATTAAATATTTTAATTTTGAGAATATATAATATTTCAACTTATCTTTGTTGTATCTCTTGTTAATATATATATAATATCAACTTGACACTCTTTACTTTCAATTCGAAAGTTCTAAATTTGAATTATCAAGAGAGTAAAAATGATCAGAGCTTTTAGGAAGGAGTAAGAAGAAAAAAAGTTTAACATGACACATATCTTTCAAAAATGTTTATATATATATAATCTCAAGATAAAATAATTTAGCCGTTAATTAAGATCAAATTAAAAGGTATATTATGCCTTTAATTTTCTATTTGTCCTCATTATCGTCTATGCATAAGCGCAATGATTATTGCAATTTGCAACTAAAACTATTTTATTCTAAAGCTGCATATTTTTGCCTCTTTCGACCTTTAATTAAATTTTAACGTTTTCCTTATTTAGAAAAATTATTAAATGTATTCCAACGAGTAGCTTTGAATAATTTTAATTTTAACTTAAATAGGTCCACCACTAACTCCACTTGGTCCCCAAAAGAATTAAAAAGTAGAAGTTATAAAATAAGTTCAATGTTAAACATTTACCAGCAATTAAACGTGCCATTTCAACGTTCAATGCACATTAAAAAAGAAAAAAAATTATAATTTTCATACTTTGTTGAATATATTTGTTTATCCATCACAACTACAATAAAATTTTATATTTTATGTATGTATTATAAATATAATGAGAATTGTTTCATTCAGAAACTTAGGTTACCAACAAATAACAATACGGCCAATTGGCGATTCAGCGAGTTCCTTTGGCGGCCTGCCCAAACCTACACCTATATCGTATAATTAAGAAAAAAATAATCGATGTGATATGTATAATATAGTAAATATAAAGGCGAAGGATCAGAAACACATATAAAATATCTTGATTTTGGGTTTTATACTTGAACAATCATGTGTGTGTTTTCTATCTGAAAAACCATCACCAAATGTTTTATCGAAACAGTACACCTCAATTATCAGTTGTTCACTTTTTCTATGTGAACGATGGTGATATTTCAGGCAGAGAAAGTGAATAATCAATAGTTGAGGTGTGTTTCGATAATCATTTGGTGATTGTTTGGATCGAAAACTCACAGTACACCTAATATGAAACTCAAAAATCAGAATACTTTAGGTATGTTTTTAACTCTTAATTCTAAACAAAAAGAAGTCTATATGAACATCTAGATTTGTGAATATATATTGACGTTTACGGCATGCAATGAAGAACATGTTAACTATATATTATTATTATTAGAGAAAAAACATAAAGTGACATCCGAACTTGTCCTGAATTTTCAAAAAGACATTGTAACTATACGGGCGTCCTATTACCCAGTGGCGTAGCCAGAAATTTCACGAAGGGTGTCCAAGAATAGCATAGGTAAAAATAATAATTTAACACATGGGTTGGGTTCACCAAAATTTTGTAAATCAAACTACGTAACATTAATGATTAATTTTCTTAATTAAAAAATTTAAAATCAAACTACATAATATTTAGCTTTAATATTCATGTTTATTTAATAGGAAGAGAATGGACAAAGAAAAGAAGAAGAGAAAATTCAGTTTAGAATGAAATCCCGTGTATGCTTCAAAATTTCACGAACATTTGATGACTAACAACTAGACATGAAAAATAAAAAGTAGAATTAAACGAGTTTTATTAAAAGAAATTTTATATGGTGCCTTTATCAATTTTAGTAGCTTTATAGAAAAACTAAATAAATATGATTTGCTTATTAACTTTAAATTAAATAATTACTTTTGAATTTTATTTAAATTTTTAAGGAAAAAAAAAATCAAAAGTCAAATCAATTAAAAATTCAATTGGACTTTTTTCCCCTTAATTTTTAAAGTAGCAAGTCTCTAATTTAAGATAATTTAATAGATAATATTATTTTTGAATTATTTTAAAAATAAAAGATTTATTAATTATGATTTAGAAGTTAATTAGGAGCGCAGCTGGTCGCAAAGGCCTCAGCTTTGGCTGAGCAATAGAAACCACTGGGCTAAGAAACTTTATTGTTCAAGGGTGTCCAATATATCTTATTTAACCATCTAAAGTATTATTTTACTTATATATATGGTGTAATTTTTTTCGACGAAGGGTGTTCAATTGGACACCCTCAGCCTAGTGTAGCTCCGCCCATGCTATTACCTCACTAAACAATCTTAAACTGATATTATTACATCATATTTTTGTCCATATGACATAGAGAACGTGTGCACTCTCTCAAAGAGAGTGAGCAATCTAAAATAGCTAACATAATTTTATTTTTACAAGTATTTTATTATAAAATGTATTTTCTTATTTTTCTTATTATTTTAACTTTTTTTCCTTATTATTTTTTCTCTTTCTTTCTTCTTTAAAAATTTATTGTCATCTCCAATAAAGCTTCCCACTTTTAGTGTCACCATTTTTACCACAAATTTACCTTCCTTTTTTTACTACTATTAGTTTTATTCTCTTTAATTTTAAAGCTTTATCTAAATATTTTCTTACATTTCGAACAATTTGATAAACCCATTAGATTTCAAGTTGATTAGGAGGTACCATATAGTTTTTTTTATCCGATTTCAATCAAGTTCTTTCAATTTTCGGTGAATTCATTGATTCTTTTAAAATTATCATTTCTAATTTTGAAGTTATATGAAAAAGAGTAATTGATGATACCTTCAAAATTTTAAATTTTCTTAGAAAAATATTTAGTTTTGTTATCAATAATTCAATAAAGTCTAGAAAATAGTATGATTTCTTTTTTATAAAAAAAATCACTGAAATAAAGAATTTGATTGGAGAAGAAGAAGAAAAAGAAAGAAAATGGAGGGATGAATCAACTTGAGAGAGAGAGAGAGAGATAAAACTTAAAATGAAAAAATATATATATTTAATTAAATTAACACGTGTCATGTAATGATTGGTGTGTGAACACACTTGTTTCTTAAAATTTGGGGCTGATCAAAAAATGATATAATAATATCAGTTTAAAATTATTTCGTGGGGTAACACGACAATTGCAAAATTAAGGTATCTTTTTAAAAATTTGGAACAACTACTTTATGTCTTTTCTCTTATTATTACAAGTATTAGAACTCGAGTGATGCGAGAAAAATGTAAAATGACATTAATTATATCTTATTGTTGACTGTTTGATCATATTATCTAAAAAAAGTTTTTTCTAAGCTTCTCGATATTTTAATAAGGGCATAATAATTCAATTTTTTCCATTTAAAAAAGAAGGCGAAATGGTCTGATGGAACCTTATACTTGTATGAGTTTGTATTGTGAACCCTTCTACTTAACAATTTACCAACTAAACCCTTAAACTCAATCAAACAAATATTTTTAAAACCCTCTTATCATGTGTGTAGTTACTCGCCCTTGAATAGATGACATGTCAAATTCATGTCACATAAATTAATAACATGTCATAATTATTTTCATTATTTATTTTTAAAAATTATTAAATATTTTTTTATTAAATAAAATATAAAATAATAAATTTTAATTTTTTTAAGCAAAATTTGGGACTCCACACCTCCTCTCCTCATTTCAACAGTCTAACGTCTAAAATCCACCGGTGAAAGTCCTCGCCGCCACCGCTTTCTTGCCGGCGAGACTTGTACCCGTCTCCATCTCTGTTGCAAACTTCACTATTTTCCTTTCCTCTTTCTCCAACCTCCACAAAATCAGTAACCTTGAGCCGACACACCACCGTCGACCCCTGCGAGCCACCAGGGACCGCCTCTCCTCTCGATCCTCTCTGTCGTACCAATAAACCCCCTCGCCGCCTCCCGTTCTGGTGAAAAAGGATCAGCGCCGCCTCTCTCTCTTACTCCACTTTGAATCAATAGACTCCGACGAGCACCACCATAAAATCAATGTCGCTTTCTCCCTCCAGTGATAACAACTTGAAATCTGACGATAAGGAGGTGTCAATGTCCTGCTAAAGGTGATAATAAGTGTAGAGAAGAAAGAAAAAGGGGTTGGGGCAGGAATGAGGACCGCTGGGAAAAGTAGGTGGAGTTGAAGGAAGAAGAAGACTTTTTTTTTAATTTATTTTTTCTTTTTTTAATTTATTATTTTATTTTTTAGTTTTTTTTAATTTAATATATATATTTTTAGTTTTTTTTAATTTAATATTTTATTTTTAAATATTTTTTAAATTTAAATATGAAATTCACTCGCCTTCACATGCGTGTAGTCACACTCTCTTGCCAAATCAACCATCTTAATGTCACATAAGTCTGGTCAATGGTCAGAGAGGTTTGATATATTGTATTTATTGAGTTTAAGGGTTTTGTTGATAAATGGTTAAGTAGAAGAGTTCACGATACAAACTCATACAAATACAAGAGTCCACCAAACCATTTCGCCAAAAAAGAACTTTCTCAACTTTTTTAAATTGAAGTTTGAATATTATAATTATAACACCTTTTGGTAAAGTGTGACACTAAATGAGATAATTAAATTGAAGATAAGAAAACATATGAGAATCAAGTGTGCGAGGTTTAATTTGAGAGTCAAAATTAGGTTATTCTAAAATTATAATCAGGATTATAATCTACAATTATAATTGAGATTATCTATCTCATCTTTTCTGTAGGAAAAATAATTTGTCTTCAACTTTTAGTAAATATTCTCAAATAAACACATGATAAATTAGAATTAAAACAAAATTAAGTTATTTAATACCTTTAAATTCTAATCATAGTGTTTAATGACGTACATTAACATAAGATGCTTACATTACGTTGAGAGCGACGACCCAGCGGACAAAAGCCGCCATTCAAGGAAGCCACAGATATAGATCCATACTATGGGCTTTCCCAAAATACCTGTTTAAAAAAAAGAAAATTGTATGAAATAACAAATTATTAATTCAAATTAAATGTTATAGTTATAGTTTATTTTAATTGTAATTCGCAACAAATATCTTCTTTTTTTTGTCATCTGATTCGGTATTCAATTAGCCATTTTCGATATACAATTAGCCATTTTATACATTTCGGTATAAAATGTGTTTGTATAAAGCGAAAGAAAAGTGTATATACATATATTTTCGTCCTATACACTTATAATTATACAAAAACAGATCTTATTATACAAATTATAATGTATAAATGAATTTATACAAAACTGAACAATTTGTATAAAATTAGATGTTTGTAGCGAATTATACAAATCAAAAGCTTCATGGCAAACATAAAATTTGCTATGGAGTATGCAAACTATAGCTATAACATACAAATATGATTTTTATGTTTGCTATATGTGAAAGTTGCTCATTAAAAAATTGACGATTTTTATTACTTATTTTTTAATTTACTTTAATAGTGGTTTTACAAAATATTTTTTAAAGCAATAAATTTATTTTATTGAAAGAGCGATTCAATAAAATTGTCTATATTTGTTGTTTTTTAAAAGTAGGTTAAATAAATAATGGATAAATAAAAATAGACGAGAAAGTATTGTAACAATCATTTTACTTATTATTGTGTATATTAAGAAAATAATAAATACAAGCTATATTCTCTAGCTATGCCTCTAGGTGGTGCCGCTCCACGGGTAAAACCTCTAGAGAGTACTATTTAATAAAGGTAAAGATTGATTTTTCTTCTTAAATGTTGTTAAACTTCTTTAATGTTAAGAGTACATCTTAAAACAATATAACTTTAGTCTTGAATTTCTAAAGGAATAATTATCTTCGAGATAACTTTTTTGACCTAAAACGACAGCATAAACAAGACTCCTACTATACGTAATTAGTTAATATAGTTATAGTTTAATTAAATTATCACTCGCCACTAGCTTACAATCATAACTACGTGACCCACCTCCAGAATTTATATAATTCGGCTTTCATTTGTATAAATTCAGATTTTTTCTAATTGTTAGATCCAAATTTTGTATATGCTTACCCTAGCTCGTATATAATTATCTTGTCGACATATTTGATTTGTATAAGTTTTAAAAAATTTCTAAATGTATAAATAAAAAAGTTGTATATACTTACTCTGTTTGTATATTGACAAACGATTTAAACAAACAGAAATACCCATAACAAGCGAAATTATAGCTATTGAGCGTAATTAGGCAAATTGTAGTTAAGGAAACTTATAAAGTTTAAACTCTTTACAAATTTTCTCATTATTTAATCATTTAATTTGTGTAAATTAAATTTACATTACAAATACATAAAGTAAAACTAAAAACTTTTTACTTTCAAAAGTGAGCACCCCCACCCCCAACCCAAAACAGTATTCTTTATGTCTTTTCAAGAGTGTGGGCCTATATCTACGATAGGGATTGGCGGCCCACTACTTCATAGGGCCGTACCACCGCACGATTCCCGCAATTGATTACGATAACGACCTTCACGTCTTTTCCGATATGGGCTTTTTGGGTCACTTTTTAGGCCCAAAACTATTAATGAATTTGTAGATGCATCATTTTCATGATAACCATTTTCACATAAAATGTCCAGGTTTTGTAACTTAAAAGATCATGTCCTTCTCACATTTTAATATTCAAATTTAATTTGTTGGTAAAAATTTACCTGTATTGCTCCTAAGTTAAGTTAAATTTATAGGCATTTGGGAAACTAACAGACCTCTCAATGTTATTGATTGGATAAGTATTATTATCCTACATTGTAGAAACAAGAATTGACCTTTCCCAATCTCGCTCGCCTCTCTCCCCTTCTGACATATAGCTATGAATCGTAATTAAGCATACTATAACCATTTTACCTCATGATTTTTCAAGTCTTTGCTATTTTTGAAAGTTCTTCTAAGTATTATCCTCCAACATTGTAGAAAGAAGAATTGACAACTGAAAAATGTTACATTTTACAATTCAGCATCATTAAAGCCCAAAATAAAAACAAGTGTGGTTTGGATTACGAATATAGAACTTGTTTCAATTCGTTGGGCTCTGGAGTCCACATAAGCCCAAATTAGTGAAGAAAAGTGGATCAACCACTTTGATGTAAGCTGTCAGGCCCACATGGAAATGGCCCAACTTTGATCCATATACCTCTGAATGCACTTCCGGCCCAAAACAATGACAACTTATAGCCCAAACTCACACCTCTTTCCCCCCTTCTTTATCTCGCGGTCTCGCTTATCTCTCTCAATTCTTGCGTATGAAATTTCCGCTATATTTAAGCATTATTCCTCCTTTAGTTTTATTTCTTTCGAGGGTGATTTGAAATGAATAATGAAGAGCCGATTTCACTTCCCATTTTCAATTTCTTCCACATTAATTGGAGAAATGAAGGAAATGGAATGAGTATTTTGTCGTTAAGGCCTCATCGTTACATCGCACTTGAAGAGATAAAATGAATATTATTAAGTATCCGTCAGATAAAATTTCAGACATATCATTTAAAGTTACGTTTAGCAAAACTAACTTTAAACATTATACGGCCTAGTACGCTAAAGTGAAAATATATTATAAATTTAAGACATAGCTAAAATTATGACATCAAATTAGGTATTTATGCACTTCAGCTGTATGCTTGAGTAAAAGTGTTTTTAAAATTTAAATTTTATATATTTAATATTAACATTATTATATTAATTATAATTTAAATAAATTTATATTCCACGAAATTTAAATTAACGAGATCAAAGGAAAAGTCGGTTAGTGTAGGCTCCACAAGGACAATAAATTTGGCAAGCAAGTTGAAACATTTGACAAATTCCCAGCTTCTTCGACCAAACAAAATGGGTTCATTGTATTTATTTATAATCTACATATTTATTTTAAAATTATAATTACAACTTATGATATGAGAAAAGTACACTTGGAAGAAATTAAAAAAACGATATGAAAAGAAAAACATGATCGTCGACTAATGTTTCCTAATCTTCGAAATTCAAAGCATATTTGTTGAGACTTTACTATGAAATTGACCCAAAAATTGGTGACTGAATTTTGTCTACAAGTGAAAAGCCAATCCTTTATCCCCTTCTTCCTCGCAAGCGGCAGTTTTTTGCCTTCAGTTTCTTCATCCCCACTTGTCAGTTGTCAGCTACCGTTTAATCCATTCTTTCGATCAATTTGCAATTGGGGTTTATCAATATCTTAGTGAAATGAAGGCAGAAACGCTGACACTTGTGCTGGTGAACTTGGCCGGAATTATGGAAAGAGCAGACGAATCTTTGTTACCTGGTGTATATAAGGAAGTTGGTGAAGCACTACATGCTGATCCAACGAGATTGGGCTCACTCACGCTTTTCCGATCCATGGTTCAGTCTCTGTGCTACCCTCTTGCAGCTTACCTTGCTGCTCGACACAATCGGGCTCATGTTATCGCTTATGGTGCTTTTCTTTGGGCTGCCGCTACTTTTCTTGTTGCTTTCTCTTCCACTTTCACGCAGGTCAGCTTACCAACTACTCTCATTTCTCTGTTTATGGGTTTTTTCTTGTAATGAAATTTGGATCTCTGTTGTTTGACAAATGTGTGCCCGAATTTAGGGGAATGTATTGCAGATGATTAATATTGTCAGCTCCATGTAATTTGGGATTTTTTTCCCTTCTAATGCTAATTTTGAGCTTGAGATGTAGTTGATCTCGTTGATAATTGTGTAGGAAATTTCGACTTTTAATGGTTTTCAATTTGTTGATTCTATTACTGGGCGGATGGGTTTTATTTTAATTGCATGCAGCACCTCTCCAAGCCGATGGTCTATCGGAAATAGCTTCTCTACTGGGAGTAAGGTCTGCGTACACTCTACACTTCCTATACCCCACTTTATTGGATTACACTGGATATGTTGTTGTTGTTGTTTGCAGCACCTCCCCACCATCCCTCAATTTGTTGTGCATTAATAATGTATATATTTGAATTACATTCTACGAAAACAAACTGATTAAAGTTAGAATTGTGAGTATGCCAGTCTCATTTGAACATTATTTAGTGGAGGAAAAAACAATCTCTTTGCCTAGTTTGCCACTGTTGGACAGTCAATTTGAAGTGAACACTGCCTCAGTGTCACCCTTTCCTGTACTTGCTTCCCTCAGCCCCTCTCCATTTCAGCCTCTACCTGGAGCCAGTTATTGCACGTTGCTACCAGCAATATCCAATGACTTCTCTGTTGGGTGTGAGAACTAATCCCCACATCGGAAGTTGAATAGAAAAAGAACCTACATAGAGGTGTAGGAACCTACGGGCTTGGCCCAAAACGGACAATATCACACCATATAAGATTATCTTGAGGCTATTGGCCCAAATTCTCATTATTAGATAAGAAATATGGAACGCTTGTATGGTAGTCTAATCATAGCATAAGGTTTATTTATAATTCATGTCAGGGTACTTTTAGCCTTGTAGAAGTTGTCTCTGTTGCAGTGACAGGATATATCAGTCTAATTTACAACATACCCAGTGTCAAAAATTATGTGATATTGTCACCTTACTAAACTATCACCTGATTCACAATTCAATTACATTCGTTCAAAATGTTTGACATTAACTTTTCAATCATTATCTTAGTGTCTTTTTACTACTATCAAATATACTCGTATGTAAGTTGAGATAAAAGTTAAAAATTTCAGTGAAATATCATATAGTACAAAGTAGAATGTTTGGGTCGTTTGTGAACAACGATTTCTCTGAAGTTATGCATGTTTGCTTGATAAGGTGGCAGTATCGAGAGCTTTAAATGGGATAGGCCTTGCCATTGTTGCACCTGCTATTCAATCTCTTGTAGCTGACTCGACTGATGATGACAAACGTGGGATGGCATTTGGATGGCTACAGCTTACTAGCAATATTGGTTCGATTATTGGTGGATTGTTTTCCTTAATGATAGCGCCCATTACTTTTTTGGGAATTCCTGGCTGGAGGCTGGCATTTCATCTAGTTGGGATCGTCAGCATTATCATTGGTATTTTGGTTCGCTTATTTGCAAATGATCCTCACTTCCCTGATGGCCATCTGAAAGCTACTAATGAAGGTCCTGGTAAATCCTTTAAGTCAGAAGTGCAAGGTCTCGTTCAAGAAGCCAAATCGGTAATAAATATTCGATCCTTCCAGATTATTGTAGCTCAGGGTGTTACTGGTTCTTTTCCTTGGTCAGCTTTGTCCTTCGCGCCAATGTGGTTAGAGCTTACTGGACTTTCCCATGAGAAGACTGGTGTACTTATTGGCTTATTTGTGGTAGGCAATTCAATTGGCGGACTCTTTGGAGGCAGGATGGGAGACATGTTATCCCAGCGTCTACCTAATTGTGGCAGGATAATTCTGGCTCAAATAAGCTCAGCATCAGCAATTCCCCTAACAGCGATCCTTCTGCTGGCTTTGCCTGATAATCCTTCTGCAGCATTCATGCATGGTCTGGTCCTGTTTATTACAGGGTTCTGCATATCTTGGAATGCTCCAGCTACAAACAAGTAATGATCTTCTTACAAGATTTCTACTGTCCATTTCTCTGCTTTTAGTGTTCGTTAGTTAGCAACTCAAAATATTTTGATTGGAATGGTGGAAGAAGGGATTTTGGTCAATAACGTAATTCAGATCATTAACTGATATCGAAGGAAGGCCTAAAGAAACACATTGTCTTTAGGAGTTAAATGATTGGTCCATTAAGTTGTTGAGTAGTGTGTTGTTATGTTGCCAAATTTAAAAGAAATATAGCCATTTCAATTTAACTTGTGAGTAGATCCACTGTCCATGGTCACGAAAAGGGGGAGGATCGAGTTCCTTTTTTAAGGTGGTTAGATTTGTGCATTTTCAGTATTGAATGTCTTCATTTCGTATTATACTGAAGTGCCAACAGTCCAATTTTTGCAGAGATTGTGCCTGAGAAGTCAAGAACCAGTATATATGCTCTGGACCGATCATTTGAATCTGTATTATCGTCTTTTGCTCCTCCGGTTGTTGGACTACTGGCCCAGAATGTTTATGGTTATAAACCAGTACCTGAAGGTACTGAAAGTATTGCCACAGACAGAGAAAACGCTAAAGCTTTGGCACAAGCGTTGTTCACTTCCATCGGAACTCCAATGGCACTATGTTGTGTTATTTACTCTTTCCTCTATTGCACCTATCCAAGAGATAAGGCGCGGGCTCAAATGGAAGCACTGATAGAATCAGAGATGCAAATCATTGGCTTGGATACTTCTCTAGCAACTCAACAATATTCACAAGTCGAGTCATCTGAACCCCAAGAGAACCTTGAAGACAGAATCATTGTTGAAATGGATTATGGAGAAGATGAACTTGATTTTGACGATGATGATGAGAAGACCTTAGTCAATCACAATCCGACATTTTCTCAACTGGATCTATAGTAGTCATTATATCAAAACAGGCTTCTATTTACATGGATGATCACACATCTAGTACAAACTTATATCAGTCGATCAATAGTTTATGGGCGATAGGTTTTTCCATCATCATAGAAAACTTATATCAGTGATCAATTTATTAAGATGACAATTATTTATCCTCAAATAATTCAAGTGGAAAAATACAAACATGACAACAAAACTGTTCTTCTCATAGCTAGTTAGAAGACCATTGAAAAATTATATTGTCGGACAATTATCTACCTTGACCCAATTACATAATAATTCAAGGGTATAATTGGAAAGAAGCTTTTCATAGAGTTTTAATCCAAATACAAAATGAGGTGGAAAACAATGAACCAAACACTTGATAAAAATAAACCCTGCATGACTAATTCATGCATTACTAATCCCTGCATTACTAATCCCTGCATTATCAATTTTTGTACCAAACGACCCCTTAACCTCTTATCAACAAGGTATGGTGAGGACCTGAGTCGGAGCTTTAAGCACATTTTACGTCTATAAACCAAAGGCTGTCCTGTTTGAGGATGCTGCAACTTTATTCCAACTAGCTTATAAAATATGTATATAAAATATACATATATTGTACATATAATATACACAATATATACACTAATTATATTTTGATCATGTTGATAAGCTAGTTGGCAGAACAGTATATATCGGTAATTATCCCTATATTCTTTCCCACCCCCACCCCTCGTCTATTTTCTTTTCTGTAACCCCCTCTAGTAAACTAGAACAAGGAAAAAATAAGTGTGAAATGATGTCACTTGTGTGTGATGGTGGTGGCGAATCTAGACTAGACATAGTAAATTCAATCGTACTCACTCGATACCCTATATATAAATATATCGGGTGAAGAAAACTACCACTTATTAAATTTTAAATTCTAAATTCGATACTTTTGTCATACTTGAAAAGTCTCAAAGCCAAAAAAAAAAAAATGTGAGTTGATTTGAGGTAGAGTGAATCATCATTTCACCAAACAAACAGCGTCTAATCCCCACACACTCCCTTAGCTCTAAGACAAAGTAATATAATGGCTTTAAAATAAAACTTACTATATAGTTTTATAAAGCAACCAACCCCTATTCCTAGTTTCCCACCAACTCTCCCATTTTTGGTCATTCATCAATGTCCATGGTGGGACACCTCTTTCATTTTATTAAAAAACAAATCGGTAATCTGATTTGAGATAATTAAACCATAACTGTTTTGCATCTATCATGATTTGCACTCGTCCTAAACCAAATCAAATCATTAATCCCAAACTATATATTACTGTTTACTCTAAACTCCTCTTCACAAACTACAAGTGTCCATTTAATTTCTTTGTTGTACCATGTGATATATTATATTGTTGACCAACCACAAAACAGTTTGTTTTCCCTACCACCCACCCAAGGGCGGAGTTACTAATATTATAAATTTATCTAATATATATATAAATAATTTATTCAAAATACAGTAAATTATATGAAGCAATCGTAGTTGTTCATCCTTAAGGTTTAAGTTTCTCCTAATAGTTCAAACTTCAAACTCAAACCACATAGAGAAAAAATTATTGGAAGTTGAAGTTAAAAAAAATGAAAATGAATTTCACATAAAAGATAGGAAAAATCATATCGGTCTAGTGTGATTTACATTTTTTATATGATTTGCGAGCGATTATTATAAAGTGTTCATCACATAGTACCCACTCGAAGGACAGATGCTATGACTGGTTTCCAATTTCCAAAAAGTAACGATGGTTATGTGACAATAATTCAATCTAGGAATGTGTATCGATTCATTTTTCCTTTCGTGTTTTTTCTTCTTTAATCTTGATCAATAGGCGTTTGACACGTCAAATGGAGGTGGGGTAGGAAGGAGATTTAGCTTTTTAAGAAACAAATTTACTTTTTGACGAGGTTTACTTAGTGAAAAGATAATTACTACTTTATGTTAATTAGTTTTAAGGATAAAGTTACTAATGATCAAGATAACAACTTGAAGGGCCATATTAAACTTTAAAGCTGCTCTGGAAGGATCTTGAATTTTGTTCGTTGTGTTCTTTTTCTTTTTTTCCTTTTGTGTGCGTTCCAAGTTTTTTTTTTCCACATTTGGTGTTCGGAATATACAATGCAGTCCTGACTAAATTCAAATTGCATATTACAGGGTTCATTCAGAGTGAACACTCCCAATCGAATTTTCTCCATATCCACAATTCAAATTCGAAATCTCAAATTACTGATGAAGCTGTCTTATCACTACACCACGTGTTTGTGTGTATTCCAAGTTTGATTTGCAGTGACAGGGTGGTAAAAGAGAGGGGGGTGGGGGTGGGTCATTATAACCACATGCTGTGTTGGATCCATTTCTTTTGCCATCTTGACTTTTTATCACTTTCTTTAATTTTTAATCTATGTCCTGCAAATTTCTCTCCATAATGGAGTATATCTTCACAATTAAAGACAGATAATTTTTTAATAATTTGATAAACATATATATTTACTTGTCGAGTTACTCCTAGATTAGTGTTACACCTGGATTCTGTGAGTTCTATAAGTTTTTAGTTCGTTATCTTTTGCTATCATGTGATTTACTGCCTCTGTTGTTGTTGAGTTGTTCGACATCGACCTAAAAGATACTAGACTGGGTGTGAGAGGAAGGGATGTTACTATTGATGAGCCAATGTTATTTCTAGATCTTTCGATCATTAATCTACGATTTAGGAGCATTGAAGCGAATACAATAAAACAATGCAAGAATATTTTCAAAATAGGTGATCGACCAGTAATACAACTTATTAAAGGCTCCCTCCCTATACCTAGTGGAGTAGGCACTAATCAGGAGAGTTGAGAGTAATTATCGACCACCAAAAGATCCACGACTTTATAAGATCCGTATGCAATAGTATGGATATATACATTCTATGTTTTTTTTCTTCTTTATTTTGTGATACAAAACTACCTTTTCAAAAATATTCTGGAATTGAATGTATTTAATTCACTAAGCCTATCAACTCCTTTAAATTGTATTTATATGTATTTGAATTTGAATAATTTGCGAAAATCATAATCCAAATCCAAATCTTTAATATGAAAAAGAAAAAAGCAATTCAATATCATTAGATACCAAACGTAAGCCCTAAAACAAAGACATGAAAATTGTTATGAAAGAAGAAACGTACAAATGAAACAATTGTTTTTGACATAAATAAATATATATTTCTCATTTTATGGATATTGTTTGATATCCAATTTCTTCCGATAAACTTTTACCATAAAACATAAACACAAAATTAAACTAAATAACGCATAAGAACTTTTAAACTATTGTCTAAGATTCCTTCGTTTCATTAGATTAGCATTAAAAAATTGTAGAAAAGTTTATGGCACGCTAAATTTATGTATTCGGTAAAAAAAACAAAGATAAAGTAGGTTAGTTTTATCACAGAAAATAGAAGGAAAAAAAAAAGAAACTTGACAATAGGAGACATATTTTTGTATTTTTCTCTAAAATAGTTTCATTACATTAAATACGAAATAAGGAAAGGAGGTGTAATATTCAAAATAAAAAAAAAAACTTATGTTAAAAGGTGAAACCTTAAAGGAGGTTTGTGAAATTATCCTTTTTTTTCCAGTTTAGTTTGGTGAAACAGAAACGTAGGCGCCCGTAGGCCCTAGTAATGATGTATGGGGTTAAAATCGCAAAAGATGATGGATTAACCGAAAATGCGGGTCATAATTTAACTTGTTCAATTTTTAGTGAAATTAAATTTAAAGCCAAAGAATTTGGCTTTAATTTCTTAATATCATATATATAGATATAATAAGAAACTATTAAAGCCAAAAAAATTTGACGTGTCAATTTATGTTTGACCTTTAGGGCATCAATTACAAGCTCAACCACTCCTTATTTTAAAACAATTTTACTACTACTACTTTTTCCTTTTCTTTTGTTTAGGAATATTAATTACTTTTAACGAGTGTATGTGACATGTAATAATAAACTATAGCAGGGTAAAATAACAAAAAATAGAGGACATGTGAAAAAATACGATTGGTAATGACCAAATTAAATGAAGCTAATTAGTAAGGAAAAGAAAAAAAAATTACCCAATATTTACACAAAATCAATTAATACATAAATATAATTAGTTAATATACATTCTTACTCTAATATATGAATTTATAGAAATTATATTATAATTACTTTATTTGATGCAAACATGAGCAAACCACATAATACGAAGGCCTAGACTTTTTTGATGAAAAAAAGTGTGAAATGTCATGTGTAGTAGTACTGTTGGACAATATTCTATATTCCCCTAGCTAGCTAATTTTCAATTATTAGTGTGGCGATCGATGCGAATCGATTCGTTACTGTACATTTTTCTGTCAACTCAATCTCAAAAGCTAGCTTATGAGAAAATTATCCAAATCTATATAAGCAGATCGCCAATTAATTTTTCAATCAATGTGAAACTTTGGTCCACTCTAATACCCCTTCACACCCAGAAAGCCAACTAAAGTGTAGGCCGGGAGCCCAAACAAGAATAAATTTATCTCTGATATCATGTAAAGATATGACACTTGAACTTACCTCTTGAGAGAAAGATTGTTCAGGTTCAAGGCCCGACTTGATTTACGTGACGTAGTCTTGGATCTTAGATCAATTGATATAGTATTATTTACATTTTATTTTTGAACAATTGATATAAATGTATAGTTGCACGTTCAGTCATTAAACTAAAAGTAGTGAGCGATTCATATATAATATATGTATAAATAAATATTTTTTCAAAGGTAAGAAGAAGTAACCTTTTAATGAAAGATAACAAGGTTATATATACTTTATGTTAATCAATTTAAGGATAATATTAACAATAATAAATATATACATAAACTTGAAAGTTCATTAAACTTTAAAGAATCCTCGTTATGTTTTCCAAGTTTTAGTTGCAGGAGACAACGTGGAAGAGAAGAGGGGAGTTTTTAACTTTTAATTTTAATTTTAGATCATTATTATTATAACCCACATGATGTGTAGGGGTCCATTCTCTGACAATTTTCACATTCTTATAGACTTTTATTTATCCAGCAAACCTTGTAGCTTCTTTTATTTTATTTATTTTTTACCCACTAATGATGAACTATTTAAAATATTGTAGTCAGAGTAAGGTATAATCAGAAGCACCAAACCAATGTACATCCTTTGCAGTATTTATTGATTATTTTAGTAGTAAGTTTTAAGGCATATCATTGTTGGAAAATTCAACAATTTGTATGACATTTTCCCATTGGGCTTTGGGAAAACGGGATTATGAATCTAATAGTGTTTTCATCGAGCAAATCTCACTTGTCTTTCTCTTTTAATGTTTTTTTAAAAAAATATTAATTAAAAATATTTTTTTATTATTATTTATGTCTTAAGATCATATAATCATCTCACATTAAAATTTAATTTTATTGAGGCATTTATAATCTTCAAAAATAATTATTACTAAGCATAAAATGAGATTTTGAGTTAGATTTTCTAAAATAACAAATTATTTACTATTGAGGAAGTACTAATTTAATGGAGGGTTTAATGTAGTAATTAGCGCTAGAAGTTTCTATCTTCTAACTAACAAGAGTAAATGCTTGCCTAGACTAATAGGGCCTTAGTTACATGCTTACAGATAATTTGTATAACCATTAATGGTTGTGGTAGAGAGGTAAATACTCCTTCATTCTTAGAGTCTCCTTTGTTAGAAAACGCTTTACCTCCGTTGAGCACCGAGTGGAAAGTCGAAAAAAGAAGTTAATTTGTATAACTTCCTTTTGGAATTCTTTACTACTATGTCCTATTTTTCCACTAAGTTTTGAATTTTAATAGATTGTAGGGTTTTTAACGTTTTTTTCCTTTTATTTTTACTTGATTTAAGATCTATCTCGTTCTAATTGAATATTTTCAGTCACCATAATTTTATGTTTATGAAATTTTAATCATTGTGATTTTACATTTATTTATGAATTCAAGTGTCTGAAGGCCAACTTCAAACATAACCAAACCACATTGCTCAAGCAATCTTCCTTATTTTATCTTCATCTCTACTACTCTCATCTATATCAAATATGATCGATCATCTTCAAATAACTACAAGTTTTCTTGTCCATTCAAATATTTAGGGTGTATTTTGAGATTCTTATAGTTAGATTTCTCAATTTTAGTTAATTCCAAATTTTTAATACATATAAAATTTAGAAGAATTTGAAAAAGGGACCACCTAGATTGGAAAACTTAGAGTGCAATAGATATTGATACAATTGGTGACTTTAGGGTCACATGAATCATAGAACAAGGTCACATGAGCATATCATGTATAAAAGCACTAGAAAAGAAAAGAAAAGAAGAACATATTCTTATACTTCATGGAGACGCAAAATGCCCTTCACATGTAATACTCTTTTCTTTCATCTAATTTATAATTACATATATACATAGATATTAACATTTTTAATTTAAATATATAGTTAAATTTTTCAATAGATAGAAAATTCAAATGAACTTCTTCGTAGACGGAAGCTTCTAACATGACCTCGAGAAGCCTAATCAATAGTCTTACAAACCATAAATTCACACAATTTTGTCCTAATATTATTCAATATTGTAATCTTTGTTATCATGTTTTTTTTATTCATTTATTTGATGTTAGTACCAACTAAGTTTTATATTATAATAAAATAAAATATTTTCTTTTCTATTACTAAAATATTTTTTGACTGCTCATCCTCCCATTAAAATAAGACAAAATGGTACTAACAAGTGATATTTCAAACATACTTCCTCCGTCCAACAATAATTGCCCATTATATTATTTTGGAATGTCTAACAATACTTGTCCACTTTATAAAATTAATGAATAATTTTACACTTAGTTCATATTTTATCCTTATCATTAATTATTGTCACATCTCTATTATATTTTTCAAGACACTGCATTTATTATATTCAAATAGTAATATAATAAAATTATCCTTCTATTTAAGTAAATAGTAGACAAATATTGTTGAACGGAGAATCTCCAGAAGATACTTCAATTCTTAATCCCATCTTATCTTAATTGATTACTATCACTTAAAGCTCAAGACAAGATTTCAAAAATTTGTGGCGCAATAAATGACCTAACTTGAATTTGCAATATTTTGAAGAAAAAACCATAAGAGGAAAAAGAAAAAGAAAGGATTACCCTCTGGTATCATATTGATAAAAATATATATATATCTCAAATTACTTATAAATTTATAAATCAAGTTGAATAAATTCTTTTTAAAAAAAAAATACTTTCAATGTTAATTTTACTATCAACAGATAACACACATAAATAGAAGATACAACAACTATAATATTCAGAGTAAAATTCTACGACTCAGATCCAAAAAAGATAAATATTTTATCTCACCTCATAAAAATAAAAAAATATTTTTCAAATAACCTTCCATTCATATGAAAAAGAAGGAGGCAATGATAATAAATAATATTTTATTTATAACTTTTAAGATCGCGTAAAATAGAAAGTGAAGTAAAATAGTAGGAGGGCATTCTTGTAAAAAAAAAAAAAAGATAAGGACCCACCTACCGACACGTGCCTATCCAAGCTGTGCACATGCTTTCACCCCCACCCCCTACCCACTCCCCACGCCCAAAAATTAATTAAATTATTAACAAATATGGCGGAGTAAAAATTCAAAAAAATTTAAAAACCCTGAATAAATCTCTCTCCTCTCTCTCTCTTACTCACACACACACACACAGTAACGTTCCTAATTTCCCCATTTTCCTCTCTCTCCTCTTCTCCATCTATCGTAGCTCCCAAGTCCCAACAAACACTCACTGCAAGCAAAAAAGCAGAGAGTAGTAGATTCAAAGGAAGCACAAAGCCCACCCTTACAAAAAAGCAACAAAAAAAATACCTTCTAATTCAGTCCTTATTAGATCTCTTAATTTATTCCTTTCCATTGACAGAAGCTGAGGTGAAGAGTTTTGAGCTAGAAAAAAAAAACAAAGAAGAGGAGGATTTTGTTCTGGTTTTTGATTTTTTTTTTTGTAGCATTTGTGGTTAGCACAAGAAGGAAAAGTATGGAGAAAAGTACTCCAGTTCGAAAATCACACACTAACACTGCAGATCTGCTCACTTGGTCGGAAAATCCGCCGGAAAATTCCCCGGCAATCGGTTCTGCTGCTTCCGCTGCCCGGTCTCGTCAGGTGTGGATGATTATTCCTGAAAAAAATTAGAATATTTTTTTTACGCCTTGTTTGATTTTTTTTTTTTGGAGAAATGGCAGCCGTCCGATGGGATCCAAAAAGTGGTATTTGGTGGTCAAGTGACTGATGAAGAAGTTGAGAGTTTGAACAAGAGGTGAATGATTCAGCTTTTGCGATTTTGATTTATTAGTTTTTGTCTTTTCTATTTTTTGATGTATGTATATTTTTTTATTTTGTTTATTTATCTGAGCATACGAGAGGACATTTAATGCTTCAATGAGCAATCATAGTACGGAGAATTTGTTTGATTGTTATTTGTTGTTTGTTTTCCTCTTATTTTTTGGCTTTATTCTTCACGGTTTCAACAATGCATTTTTCTCTGTTATTTTTTGTTCCTTTCTGGTCCTGCCATTAATTTGCTAACAAGTCTCAAATTGAGTAGAATTGATTTAAAATGATTTGTATAGTCGATCTTAACTAGTTTTGGATGAAGTGTAGTAGTATTTGTGTCAATTTGACAAACAATTTCGTTCATGCATTCAGATCTGCAGTCAACAGTCTGTGTGTTGCAATTGGTAAAAGTCGAGTTCCAGCATCTTATCGATATCTCTTCATCTCCATAGTTTGTTATTCAGATATGACACTAACTAAGTCATTTACTATTAGACAATCAACGAGATGTTTGATTTTGTTAGTCATGGTAGTTTGTCCTATGAAAGGTATTTTTCGCCTCCGTTATTTTGAAATGTCCTTTGCAGAGGTCCTCCAAGGACTACTTTTTTTCTGCTTCCATATTATATTTGAATCATTACTTATGTTCTTTGGGGTGCTGTTGTATAATCCTGGTGTCTCAATGTGTCTTGATATATATGAGTAACGAATTATTGGAATGCTGCAACTTCCTTGTTATTTGTTGCTTAAGTTGTATTCTATAAGCCGAAACTGTTTGGCACTGTCTCAGGAAACCGTGTTCCGGTTATAAACTAAAGGAGATGACAGGTAGCGGTATTTTTGTAGCTGATGGAGAAAATGTCATTTTAGAATCTGACAGTGCTAATCCCATCCCAAATAGAAGGATGTATCAGGTGCACTTCCCAGTTTATGTTATCTAAGTATTTATCAATTCATCATTAATGGTATATCTCACCGAATAATCATCTATGGACTCCGTATGGTCTATATATATATAACCTCACGACCGGACTCTTACACATGCTTTTTGTCCCCAGCAAGCTGTATCTGGTATAAGTCAAATTTCGTTTGGTGATGAAGACACCGTGTCTCCAAAGAAGCCAGTCACTATCCCTGAAGTGGCAAAGCAGAGGGAACTAAGTGGAACTCTAGAAAGCGAGTCTGAGATGAAGTTGAAGAAACAAATTTCTGATGCAAAGACCAAGGAGCTTGTCGGACATGACATCTTTGCTCCCCCACCTGAAATTCAACCTCGTCCATCTACTGCTCGTGCATTAGCTTTAAGAGAAAGCATTACCATTGGAGAACCTGCACCAACTAATGTATGTACATCTATAAATTTCTTTATGTTCGCTCTATAAACTGCATAATCCCACATTCTGTTTGCGCTCCATAGGGTCACCTTTACTGAATACTTCTTAGAGCAGCTATTGCAGCTGAAGTAGAACAGTTCAAATAGGAAAAGATCTGCAGGATTCAGATCCCGTCCAGTAGAACTATTCTTAGTGTTAGTGGACTATCTGAATGGTTCCACTTCCACAGGAAACTGTTGATTACCTCATTTGTCTTTGAACTTATAATTAGAGAGAGTATGAGTGCATGTTATCAGGCTTTCTCTAAGAAATGTTGGCATAACTATGCTTATCCTGAGGATGGGTGAAGCGAGCAGTTTCGTGCTCCTACACTAGTTGTTAATCAATTTATAGTCTTGCTTAACATCTCTCATCTGATTTCTGATTCCTTCCACCATTTATCAGCAAAATATGTTCAGCCTCATTTTTGTTCTTTTTTCTTTTCTTGGTCTTTTGTCAGGGTGATTCGTCTGGTGACGAACAAGTGGTCAAGACAGCCAAGAAGATTCCTGAAAAGAAGCTTGCAGAGCTCACAGGAAATGACATTTTCAAGGGCGATAATCCTCCAGCACCAGCTGAGAAGCATCTGAGTTCAGCAAAGTTGCGAGAAATGAGTGGAAGCAATATATTTGCAGATGGGAAAGTAGAATCTCGAGACTTCTATGGCGGGGTTCGCAAGCCTCCAGGTGGTGAAAGCAGCATTGCATTGGTGTAACTTGCTAGGTCTAACTCAATTTACATTATTAATTGTGTTTCCTTTTTTATCCATTATTTGTAGTTGGGGTTTGGTTCTGATGTGATTTGACCAGTGTTCTGGAATTTATGTCCCTAGGATCTTATTTGACATGTCAACCAGAACTAAGAACTTTTGGCTAATTGGGTTGTATGTTCATAAATCTCTGTTTCTGGTGGACTTTGTTTTTGTGATAATGTGTCATCTGAGTTCAATTAATTAATTAATAGTATTTGTGTCCTTTATATTTTCTGGGTTTTTATATTTCGTAATATCACTTTGCTGTTTGGACTCACAGTTATCTTAAAAGTAAAAAATATTAACCATTACGTAAATACATTTTGGTTCTAAAATTTAGTAGGCTTTTGGACATAAATTTGTGCATCGAATTGTTCTTTTTAAAAAAGTTTGTGTTAAATGTATGCTCGCCAGACGCTTGTATGGATTATCCATGAAATCTTTGTACTAAGACAAATTTGTAGGAAAATAAATGCGAATAGACAATTGTTGAAAGCGACTTCGTTGAGACAATTCTTTTCACTTCAAAAATATTTTGATGGAATCTTATGGTATTTGGTGATTTGATGGAATACATATATTTTGTGGTTGAAATAATATAATGCTTTCTTATTTTATGACATTATCATTGTTGTAAACGTATAATTTCTAATTTAAATTATCTCTTAATCTATGTTCTCTTTCTATCAATGTTCTTTGTAATGTGTTTTGATGGGTAAAGTGATGAGAGGATAGGTATTGGAGTTAGGGTTAACAGTCATTCAAATTGGGTTAAATAGGAAGTATTTTTTTAATTATAATAAAAATATATTCAAGTAGGAGCCACGTAATATAATAAAAGTGTAGACATGATACGTAACTGCCTAAGGGTAAATATGTGCCCAAAGGTCAAATATATAAAAAAGGTATGACGAAGAATAAATATATCCCTTTTCTAAAAGTACAAGAATAAATATGACCATTTTCCGTAACGTAAATACAATATGTCTTGTCACAGTGTATTTACTAAGAAGGTAAAAGTTTTCTTCCTTATTTCTTGATACTTAAATATCTATCCATTAATAACAATCCATATATTTCGATATATACGTATGAAAGAACAAATTTATATAGGTATACACATTCTGAAGGACAAATCAACACATGTATATTGTATATCATTCTTAAATTCTGTTAAATAACTGATATATAGTCAGTTATACAAATTTTATAATATATACACTATGATATACATGTATGAAGGACAACTTATGCAATTGCACACATTATGATCATAAATAAATCAGCCCATATGTATCGTGCTAAAATTTGTTAAATAAGCAACATATTGTAGCAACCAGTGCATACAAATATGGAGAGAGGGACAACTTTGTCGCGGATCTTTCTTTGCTTTACTTCACCAATCGTCCATATAGAAATTGAAAAATCAGTGACTGTTGAAAAATCCCTCAAACATGGTATCTCTAATGAAAATAGAGAAAATAATAATGATAATCTATAACGGACAAGATTTTTCTAGTGGAAGAGAGAACTCGCCAAATATTTAAAAGAATTTTTTTATTGATGCTATCAAATGCCAAAACGTAAACGTAAGCTGTTTTGTGCCAAATTTCAAGTTCATGCCAAAATTTTGAGAATTTTGTCTTATTTCCCATTTGTTATGATGGTTTTGGATTGCCACAAGTTTTAAAATAATAACTTCAGAATATTATTTGACAAATAAAAAATCATATCAAATTTTTTAATATTTAAAAAATATTTTTATCAAGAAATCATATATGAAAAAAATGAAGTGCAAATTTTTGTGGATGGTTAATGTGGATGTTTGAATGATGACTTGTTTACGGAGGTGAAGTAATTTTTAATTATATTTAACTTAAGAAGATGGATTATCAATAATATAATAATGCACATATTATTTTTTATATTATTTGATTTTGCTTTAGTTTTAAATTTTTATAATAATATTGTTTGTAACAAATTTTAAAATGATGAAAAATAAATTATAATTACAAATAAAATATGAAGAAACATAATTTCTTTGATAAAACAATGTGAGTACCAATCTGTTTGTTCTCTTTATGAATGTCTAAAGACCTTACGAGATATTCAAGATCCTTATCTAAAGAGCTTACGGGATATTCGAGATCCTTATCTTTATGAATACCCAATCTGATGTCTTCATGATTTCTTTGTGAATATAAAAAACTTATGGGATATTCGAGATTTCTTTGAGAAATACAATATTTGATGTTTTTATTAGCTCTTTGTAAATATCGAAAAGTTGTGGCATATTCTAGATGATTTTTTAAAGAAATATACGACCCTTTATATAGGCATAAATTAAAAATTAGGGTGGAGTAACCTCCAAAAATTCTAACTAAAAATAAACACACTTGTAGAGTCTCAATTGAAATTGAACACATTTTATAGAGTCACACAAATTTTAATGTCTACATATATATCTTTAGCTAGCAAAAAAATATTGTGCATACATAATTTCATCAATTATTTGACTAATTTTGTTCACAGACTCTCTTATAAGTTTGCTTCATGGAGTTTAGACATCTTATTGAGGAAAATGTAAATCCGAAAATTATTTGGATATAAAATTGTTATAGTCTTTCAGAATTTGAAAAACTTCTCAAAAAAAAAAAAAAAA